>JAJQZP010000395.1:0-209761 GCA_025403435.1 Artocarpus heterophyllus
GTGACTAATATTTTGAACCTAAAGACAATAAACAAATATTTATTTAAGACTTATTTAGTCTTTGAATAGCTTTTACTTTTAAAATGAACAGTTTATGACTCTTCTGTAAAGTTGTATGTCTTGTTACATATAGATATATGTACTATATTTTTACTATTTTTGTCTACTAGTTCCAATCACTGTTTTTCATGGAGCACATATATTTTGTTACAATTTCGATTGACGATGGTGAGGTGGTGATGATAATGATGATAGAAACTATGAAAGAAGAGGAAGTACAATGTCCAATCAAATATCCTTGACTCCATTCACTAGAGAAAAAAAATTTACAAATACTACAGAAGATGAAGATTATGGTTGTAGGATAACAAGTGAGTGTATTGAGGCAATTATAAAGCAATATATAAAAAGACGTGATGCAACTCAAATGAGTTAAACTGACGAATATTCTATTGTTTTGAGCTTTGACTACATGAGTGTTGGAACTAACCAAAATTTTTACGGTTATAATATTCTTTATAATTCTCAAACAAGACTGAGTTCAGAAATATAAAACCAAGATGGTTTCTTTGATATTCCTGTGTATCCACAAACATAACTTAGTGTTGAGATATCATTATAACTTTACGAAGACTACTCATCAATAAATAAAATTCTAATTTAGATTGCTCCACTAATATCGCTTCTTTGAGGGAACTTTGTTTTCTAGACAACCTTTCAAATGCATTACCGCAAACTTGAATAAGAAAATCAAAATCTTTTTTTTTTTTTTTAGAATATGAGAAATCAAATTCAATCATTAGAAAGTTGTTGCATCGAATCTAAACATAAATGTGTGGTTTCTGTTTTGTGTCGTTTTTGTAGATCTCTAAGCTAGGGGTGAACAACGGGCGGGTAGGCGGTTTTTGGGCGGGTGCGGGGCGGTTTTTTTAAGTGGCCGGTTGGCGATTAACCAACCCACAAACCGCCCATGGGGTGGCGGGCGGTTTCGGTTTGGGGGCGGGCGGGTGCGGGCGGTGCGGGCAATGCGGGCGGGTTGGGTCTACACTAATATACAATATAATTTTTTGAGCTTTTTTTTATTAAAAAAAAGTGAAGAAAATTTGTAGAAAATATAAGACGATAATGTATGAAGCATTCTCAACAACAACCAAGTTTGACGCCTTAAAAACAATAACCATATTCACAACAAATTAAGAAACATAATCATTCATTGCAACAAGAAACATCAACTATATATGAAGTGATGAACAAAGTCAAGAATTCTTGTTATTCCATAAAACCTGTTCATTGGGTTCGAAAATAACAGGATACTACAGATGAAATGATGAACAAAGTCAAATGTTCTTTTTCTTTTTAAAGAATGAGGAGTGGGAGAGGTTTAGATTAAGTTTTTTTTTTTTTTTTTTTTTAAGAATTAGGCGGGCGGGTTCGGATTGAACCCGCCCCCTAAAATTTAAAACCGTACCCGCCCGCCAACATATGAAGGCGGGCGGGTTGAACCCGCCAATGGGCGGGTTGAACCCGCATAGTCTTTTTTTTGGGCGGGCGGCCGGCGGTTGCGGGGCGGTTTTTGTGCACCCCTACTCTAAGCTCCGTAAACATAGTTAATTATGGTTAACGGATCACGCGTATAAAACATGGTAGTCATTTTTAAATGTCTCTGTTGTGTTCTTAATATTGAATTTTCAGATTAATATTGAATTGTTAGATTACATATAGTTCCTTGGGAAAATTATTATATCATCCACAAACGCATTTATTATTTTTATATGATTGACATTTTTACACTCCTTAGAATATATGATTAACAAAATCTTTCATTGGATTGTTTCTACGTTTTACCCTTTTTTTTTTTGTGTTTTTAATTCGAAGATGGGTATTCAAACTTTATGCACCTGAACATTAGAAGTTAGTGTGAATTTACTGAGTTTCTTTTTCCTTTTATTATTATTTATTATTTTTAACACGTTTGTAATTATTGTTGTTATTATAAACGAAAAAGAAGAACGTTAAAACTTACGTCATTTTAGTTCAAAAGACAAAATAAAAGTTGTCAAGAAATAAGTGAGACTTTTAAAAATCAACGACATGTCGTTTACAATTTTAAGGAAACGGCATATCGTCAGTGTCCAACACCGTCCCCAGGAGGGTAAAACTATATGTCGTTTTATCAATGACATACAAGTCTTCAACGACATGTCATTTTTTTGAACATCGTTTGCTCTTGGAGTAAAGCACCACGTTATATTCGTCATTGATTCTTCTGCTTTATTTTTTAGGCCCAGATATATTTGATGGATTCATTCTGTAACAAAATTCTGTCGTCTTGATGGTTTAACTGTTAACTGCTAATCGCGAAGCGATGAAACAGCTAAATAGGATTATTTTTTAAAGACTCTCGTCTCTCGCTTCATACATGTTACAGCTGACGTGTCTCCATCTGATTCGGCGTGGGATGAGCTGGATAAATTCTTTTGGGCACTTATGTTTTGACTGCAGCTTAGTGTGAATTATTAGAGTATGGTGACCTGAATTTAGGTTAGTCCGACTCAAAAAGTTCATGGCGTGACAATTATGATGAAAAAATAAATATAGGATTTTTTATGAGCCGGTGGTACGGACTGTTATGTTTTGGGCAATTTAGTTTATATTGTAAGCCCATGAAATTTTGTTTATGCATATATATATATATATATCTAATGTATTACGTTAGGGTTTGTATTATCGTTTTTAGCCTTTTTTAATCGTTGTTGCTTTATAATCTTTTTTGAGTTTGATGACTTTTTTGAGTTTGATGATTTTTTTCCTCTGTGTGGTTTTTTTTCCGTCTTGAGTTTTCATGTAAATCTGTATGTTCTTGTTTTTTGTTTTTATCGCATTATTTTCGTAACATGAATTGATTTAAGTATATCCAGTTGTCATAAGGCCATTGGTTTCTATTTTAGTGTGTGTGTATATATATATATATTGCATTTCTGAGAGCTTGTTATTCATTCGACCATTTTTCTGAAAATTCCCTGTGATCTAAGCGCGAGAGTCTAGAGCGAGAACTGTGAAAAGTAAGTTCTTTTGGGATGTATTGGTTTCTTGGGTGTGTGTGTTTCCTGAAAGCGTGTGAGAAGCTGAGAGCACATCTTGATTGTGTTAAAAAAATTCGTGTTGCCCACGTGATATGTGTTGCTCACGTGATACGGATTTGGCCCACGTGAGATTCAACTGTCTCTTGTAACGGTTGGTAACCGTTACACCCGTGTGATGGTCACGGTATTAAATTCTCTGGTCCCTGGGCATACTTTTCTGAACAACAAAAATTACACCATCAAGTGAGAATTGTGAGTGCCCAGAAAACAACATTTTCACGGAGGAACACAGTGTGCAAATTCAGTGGAAAACAGAGCATCAAACACAATGGCTGGAGGTATTGAATTCGATCCAATACGCTTCCGTTTTCTGCATTTTATGGTTGTTATTAATTATTTTGAACGAAAATTCTGTTTTCCCACGGTTTAATTTTAGTTGGTTGGGCAATTAATAACAACCATAAAATGCAGAAAACGGAAGCGTATTGGATCGAATTCAATACCTCCAGCCATTGTGTTTGATGCTCTGTTTTCCACTGAATTTGCACACTGTGTTCCTCCGTGAAAATGTTGTTTTCTGGGCACTCACAATTCTCACTTGATGGTGTAATTTTTGTTGTTCAGAAAAGTATGCCCAGGGACCAGAGAATTTAATACCGTGACCATCACACGGGTGTAACGGTTACCAACCGTTACAAGAGACAATTGAATCTCACGTGGGCCAAATCCGTATCATGTGAGCAACACATATCACGTGGGCAACACGAATTTTTTAACATTCTCCCACTTGGCTCACGTATTACATCAACTGCTATAAAGAGAAACAAAATACATGAATCATGGCGACAGGTCCTCTAAATAACGAGTATTATCTTCCATGTATCACAATATATCTTGTTTCTTAGATTTTCTATCTTATCTTAATGAATAAACCCCATGTTTATTCTAGGTCCTAAACTTTAGTGATATTTCTCATAAATAAAGTTGCGCACTTAATTGAAGCTGAAAAGAGAAATTATCATAAATATAGAGTTTCACAACAAGTAATTCAAAATTACATAAGGGAACCAAGTCCCATTCTATCCACATGATCCCTAAATTTTACTGGTGGCATGCATTTAGTCAAGGGATCGGCAATCATCAATTCAGTGCTTATGTGTTCAATGACCACTGCTTTATTCTTAACACGCTCTCGTATGGCCAGATACTTAATGTCGATATGTTTGCTTCGACTACCGCTCTTGTTGTTTCTAGCCATAAAAACAGCAGTTGAATTGTCACAAAATATCTTCAGCGGCCTAGAGATAGAATCCATAATCCTAAGCCTAGAAATGAAACTCTTGATCCATACACCATGTGAGGTAGCCTCAAAACAGGATACGAACTCGGCCTCCATAGTGGAAGTAGCAGTCAAGGTTTGTTTGGCGCTCCTCCATGAAATAGCTCCACTAGCTAGCATGAAAATGTATCCGGAAGTTGATTTCCGTGAATCAATGCAGCCAGCAAAGTCAGAATCAGAGTAGCCAATGACTTCCAAGTTGTCAGTCCGTCTATACATAAGCATGTAGTCTTTGGTTCCTTGTAGGTACCTCATCACCTTCTTTGCAGCCTTCCAGTGGTCTAATCCTGGATCACTCTGATATCTGCCCAACATTCCTACAGCAAATGCAATGTCAGGTCTTGTGCAAACCTGAGCATACATAAGACTTCCAACAGCTGAAGCATATGGAATGTTGTGCATCTGTTCTCTTTCAAGGTCATTTTTCGGGCACTGATTCAAATTGAATCTGTCACCCTTCACAATGGGAGCTATACTCGGTGAATAATTTTTCATCCGAAATCTCTCCAAAACTTTATTGATATAGGCTTCTTGAGACAGACCCAAAGTGCCTTTATATCTGTCTCTGTGTATCTTAATGCCTATAACGAAGGATGCATCACCCATATCCTTCATGTCAAAGTTTTTAGAGAGGAATTGTTTTACCTCATGTAGCATACCCTTGTCATTGGTTGCAAGTAAAATGTCATCCACATAGAGAACCAGGAAACAAATTTTACTCCCACTGACCTTCTGGTATATACATTGATCCATGATGTTCTCTACAAATCCAAATGAAGAGATGACATCATGAAATTTCAAATACCACTGACGGGAGGCCTGCTTTAACCCATATATGGATTTCTTAAGCTTACATACCAACTGCTCACCATTACTAGAGGAGAATCCTTCTGGTTGTTTCATATAAACCTCTTCCTCTAGTTCACCATTGAGAAAAGCCGTTTTCACATCCATCTGTTGCAATTCCAAGTCAAAATGAGCAACAAGTGCCAAGATAATGTGGAGAGAATCTTTCTTGGATACAGGAGAAAAGGTCTCCTTGTAGTCGATTCCTTCTTTCTGAGTGAATCCTTTGGCCACAAGTCTTGCCTTATATCTTTCGATGTTGCCCAATGAGTCTTTCTTCGTTTTATAGACCCATTTACACCCTATGGCTTTTGCACCATCAGGCAACTCGACAAGATCCCAGACTCCATTGGATGCCATAGAATCCATTTCATCCTTCATTGCATCGTACCAAAGTTTCGATTCTTGGCAACTTATGGCTTGTGAAAATGTTTCGGGATCATTTTTAGCTCCAATGTTGTACTCCGATTCCTGTAGATACACAACATAATCACTAGAAATTGCCGATTTTCTTTCTCTAGTAGATCTCCTTAATGTTGGTTCAACATTTTCCTGAGGAATCTGTTGTCCAACTTGTTGCTCAATTGTTTCCGTTGGTTCTTGAGCAACTTGACCTTCTAGATTATTATCAGCAATTTGTGGAACCTCAATGATCGGTTGCACAACACTCGGTTGGACTATAGGAGTGCTATGAACTATGATCAACCTATCACTTGATGTAGATGGTTGAGCTTCAGTATGATCTCCTTCAGAAACTATGTTCCGAAATTGATCGCTCCCACTAATCAAGTCATTCTCAAGAAACTTGGCGTTCCTTGATTCCACAAATCTAGTGCTATGAGTTGGACAGTAGAATCTATATCCTTTGGACCTCTCGGCATATCCAACGAAATATCCGCTAATGGTCCTCGGATCTAGCTTCTTCTCTTGTGGGTTGTATACTCTTACTTCAGACGGACATCCCCAAACGCGTATATGTCGCAAACTCGGTTTCCAACCTTTCCATAACTCAAATGGCGTCTTTGGAACAGCCTTAGTCGGAACCCGGTTTAATATATACACAGCCGTCTTAAGAGCTTCAGTCCACAAGGACTTAGGTAGGTTGGAGTTACTCTGCATACTCCTCACCATGTCCATTAATGTTCGGTTTCTTCTTTCTGCTACACCATTCTGATCCGGAGAACCAGGCATGGTGTATTGGGCAACTATTCCATGTTCTTGAAGAAACCTTGCAAATGGACCTTGAGCTTGTCCATCCTCAGTGTATCTACCATAATATTCTCCACCTCTATCTGTCCTCACGATCTTTATTTGTTTTCCGCATTGTTTCTCTACTTCAGCCTTGAAAACTTTAAAGGCGTCTAATGCTTCGTCCTTTGTATGAAGCAAGTAGAGATACATGTACCGTGAGTAATCATCTATGAAAGAGATGAAGTATCTCGGACCATATGAGTCCATTACTGGACTACAAATATCTGAATGTATGATTTCTAATATTTCTGAACTCCTCTTGGCACCTTTCTTAGACTTGTTGGTTAGCTTTCCCTTAATGCAACCCACACAAGTCTCGAAGTCAGTAAAATCCAAAGTACTAAGTACTCCGTCAGTCACTAACCTCTTGATTCTCTCAATGGAGATATGTCCTAATCTCCGATGCCACAACATAGAGGAATCCTCATTTATAACACAACGTTTAATGCCAGATTGAACATGCATAGCAGTATGATGTGGTTCATTTTGCAAGTTAATTGAGAAAAGACCATCAGACAAAATACCATTCCCAACAAGATCAGATTTATAAAATAAACTGAAACATTTGTCTGAAAAAGTAAAGGAATATCCCAAATGTACAAGTCTGGAAACAGAAATCAAGTTCCTAGAAAAGTTTGGAACATAAAATGTCTTATCCAATTCCAAAGTAAATCCACTACTTAAAACTAAGGTGCATGTTCCGATGGCTTCCACATGTGAACGCATCTTATTTCCTGAAGAGATGCTAACCTCACTTCCCAGTGGCTTCCTTAGTTTTCGCATATCCTGTAAGGTATTCGAAACATGGATTGTAGATCCAGAATCAATCCACCATGTGTTATAAACAACATCAATCATATTAGATTCATAACAAACCAATGAGATTGAATTACCTTTCTTCTCAAGCCAACTCTGAAATTTTGTGCAATCCTTCTTCATGTGTCCCTTCTTTTTACAGAAGAAACACTTGGATTCCTTCTTAATGACAGCTTTGGGAGGCATTTTACTCTTCCCTTTGTCCTTGGCCTGATGTTGGTCTTGATTCTGATTCTTTCCTTTCGTGGTTGTAAGTGCAGTTTCACCCATTTCCATTACAAGCCGCCCCTCTTCCTGAGTACACATGGTCAGAAGTTCATTTATTGACCATTTGTCCTTATGTGTATTATAGGAAATCTTAAAGGGCCCATATTGTTTTGGTAGGGTGTTCAGAATGTAGTGCACCAAGAAAGATTCAGACATATCCACCTCAAGGTTCTTTAATTGAGCCGCTATGTCCCTCATCTCCATGATGTGCTCACGCACACCTTTCACACTGGTGAGCCTTAAGGATGAGAACCTCATGATTAGGGTGCTGGCAAGTGCCTTATCTGAAGTTTTGAATTGCTCATCAATGGCTTTCAGTAATGCCCGGACCTTGTCATACTGTTCGACGGAACCACGTATACCAGCAGAGATTTTGGTCTTTATGAACATGACGCTAAGGCGATTAGATCGCTCCCAACGTTCATAAGAGCAATCTCATCCTGAGTGCTGGTATCAGTAATTACGGGCTCGTCTTTCCTTATAGCATAATCAATGTCCATCCACCCTAAGTGAAGGAGTATTCTCTCCTTCCAGACCTTGTAGTTATCCCCTTTCAGCTCAGGGATATCACATCGTACATCAGAGAAATTCACAGGTTGTATGACTGCATAATTAAAATAAACATGCTTATGATCAAAATATCGAGACTATTAAACATAAATCATGCTTTACCAATGTAAATCATGCATAATATCATGAATCTATGACATAAAACTTGCCTGTGGGCTAGAGTTTTAATTCAATTAGATTCATTTAATTGTATGATAAAACTATCAAATTATGTTCCCTTTTCTAATCCCTGTGGGTAAATCAGAAAATATAATTTGATATTTTATCCTAATCAGTTATATCAATATAATAAAAATTCCTGTGGGATAAAATTTATTATATTAAGTACAACTAATTACAATAAATGTCCTTTACCCAAATGTGATCCTAAACAAATTAATATATAATTTTACATAATTAGAGTTGCTGTGGCTAAGCTCCAATTATTAAAAAATTATATGGATCACTTAGACATTTTATTTTGTTCACAATTATTCATGAAAATTGCATGTTCTCTAGGCAATATAATAATTATGAACGAAATCATAATTTGTGCTAAATGAGTTAATTAACTTAATAACATGCATAATATAACTCAAAACAATGCATATAACAAATACTTGGCACATAATGCTTAAATTAAATTTCCCATGAAATTATTGCAAGAATTATGTGCATATCCAAAAACCAAAATTAAATTTTTTTTTTTTGATTTTTGGATTTTTTTTTTTCGCCAAAACGGCGTCGTTTCATTTGAGGGGGGGGGGGGGGGGGGGGGGGGGGGGGTCCCTTAAACGGCGTCGTTTCGCTGAAGGGGGGGGTCCCCAAAAACGGCGTCGTTTCGCTGAAGGAGATTCTCGCGCCCGCTAAAAACGACGGGTCGTTTTGCTGCCGAATGCAAAACGACCTGTCGTATGGGTCGTCTTCAACCTCCAGCCGGGTCGTTCTGACCCGGCTGCGACCCGCGGACCCGTCGGAAAACCCGACGGTTTCTCTCCCCTCCGACGTCAATTTCAGGCGTTCCAAATCCCAAAATGCTCAGAAATCAATAATACGATGATTTATGAATTCAAAATACATAATTAACCAAGTATTCATATTAATCAATATATGCTTTTCACGGCCAAAAATTCGGCATGCACAGACCGGAAAAACATGTCGAATTTCTCGGTTTTTCATCATGAAACATTAAGAAAACATTAACCCAATGGTTTTATAGCAGTAACATTGAAAAAATATCAAGAAAAAACAAAGTCAAATTCACGGTACAAAAACCGTGGGAAAACAGAATTTTCGTTCAAAATTTGAACATCAAGGCAGAGGTATAAGGCTCGGATACCAAATTTTAGTTGGTTGGGCAATTAATAACAACCATAAAATGCAGAAAACGGAAGCGTATTGGATCGAATTCAATACCTCCAGCCATTGTGTTTGATGCTCTGTTTTCCACTGAATTTGCACACTGTGTTCCTCCGTGAAAATGTTGTTTTCTGGGCACTCACAATTCTCACTTGATGGTGTAATTTTTGTTGTTCAGAAAAGTATGCCCAGGGACCAGAGAATTTAATACCGTGACCATCACACGGGTGTAACGGTTACCAACCGTTACAAGAGACAGTTGAATCTCACGTGGGCCAAATCCGTATCACGTGAGCAACACATATCACGTGGGCAACACGAATTTTTTTAACAGATTGTACTGATAAGCCTGAGATTCTCCTCTTGAGGGTGTAAATAATACAAGATAGTGGATTTGACTAGAGAAGAAAACCTCTGCCTTGGATGTAGGATCGATTTGATCCAAACCAAGTAATTCCTATGTTCTTTTCTGTTTCTCTTCTCCCTTTCGATTAGTTGTTTTCTTGTGTTTTGTTTTCGGTTTCTGGCTTTGTTTTTGTTCTTCAATTGCAGGTATATGGGAGATTTTCTTAACAATACATTTATTAAAGTGAAACATTAGGTAAGCTTATTTTTTAGTCAAAACTACTTCAAACTTAAGTTGAATTTGTAAGTTATTATCTAGGTTATTCTAAAAAACAAAATAAAATAAAAAAGAAGTGTAGCCCTTAAAAGTTTTTGACGTGTTTTGCAGATAAGCCTAAGAAGTGCTCTCCAAAGACAATCAACTTTAACTACATTTTTTATCTTAAATATTGTATGACTTATTACCAAAAGCACGTGTGTGTCTTCTTCTTTACCATCATATAAGACTTGAAGCTGGAAAATTTTCCACTTGAGAATTGCCCCAATAATTACTCGGTTGATTAATACTCCATAGTGCACAATGTCACACGTAGTGGCGGAGTCCCTTGAGGATGAGTTTTTTTTTTTGTCTTTTTCTTGTTTGGCCTTTATTAAAAAAATCATTTTTTACGCGAACACTCCACTGAACTTTACATCTTTTTATTTTTACTTATGTATTTCAAGAAAAAAAAAATTAGTGTATATCTTTAAGAAGTAAAAGTCTTGCTCTGACACTAACCACGCACGCGCCAAAATAGAATATCTGAAACGGGTATCATAGCTTCTGTCACCGAGGATTAATTGTAGAAAGATTTTAGGTGCGTCCACTAGTTAAGATACGAATCTCGAGTGAATCCTTATAATCGATCATGACTTGCCCACTAGATACTTTGTCTCACACAAAGTAATTTAGAATCGTGATTATATGCATGTATATATATATATATATATATTATACACACAAACGTGTATCACAGACATCATGATGAAGTTAGTTTTAAATCTAATGAGGCAAGTGGATCTCCTCACTTTGTTAGATTAGTATCTTTGTATATCTAAGCTTGTCTATGCGTACGTGACACACGAGTGTTGCAGCAATAGTGAATTCGATGAAGAAAGATTAAAGTGAATATTGATTGACGACAATTATCAGACACAGATTACTAACATGCTCTCTGTCAATACTATGTTTGTGTTTCTAGTACTACTCCAACATGTGGTTTTAACTTGGGGTCGTGCAGTTGATCAGGCTCAGGGTCATCACCACCATCCTAGCCACTCTTTGGGTGCAGACAAAGCCGCCCTTCTGCAATTCAAGAAAGGCATAACTGAAGATCCTTTTTCCGTGCTTTCTAACTGGAATGACTCTGTTCATGTCTGTCACTTTAACGGTGTCAAATGCGACAAACACAATGACATTCACCACCGAGTGACACAACTTATCCTTAGTGAGAGTCAACTCGTTGGTCTCCTTTCACCTTTCCTTTCTAATCTCACCGGTCTTCGTGTTCTTTGGATTGTTAATAGTCACTTGTTTGGAACTATTCCCCACGAATTCTCTTCCCTTAGGCACCTTAAATCTCTCAGGCTTGATGGGAACAACTTGTACGGTCCACTTCCACAATCCCTTTTCCTTATTCCCTATCTAAATGTTATATCTCTCTGGGATAACAATTTCAACTGTACACTTTCCCCTGCTTTCTTCTCCAATTGTTCTTCGTCATTGCAGATTCTAGACGTTTCTGTAAACTCCATTTTAGGAGGAGTCCCTTTTGAGATTGGGAATTGCAAAAACCTAAGGAACCTCAGTCTGTACAGCAATCAATTTACAGGCCTACTTCCTCATTCTTTGACAAATACTTCACTTCAGAATTTTGATGTGGAATACAATCATTTTTCAGGTGATTTACCTACAGAGATTGTTGGAAACCTGCCCGACCTTGTTTTTCTTCATCTTTCGTATAACAAGATGGCAAGCGCCAACAGAAACACCAATCTCAGCCCATTCTTCACTGCTCTTCAAAACTGCACTTATCTGGAGGAGCTTGACTTGGCTGGCATGGGCCTCGGTGGAAGATTGCCAGCTTCCATTGGCCAATTACTTGGTGTCAACTTGACGGTCTTGTTATTGCAAGAGAACAAAATTGTTGGATCAGTTCCTCAGAGTTTTTCCAATTTTTCGATGCTTAGGACATTGAATTTGTCATCCAACCTCATGATGGAAACAATTTTGGATCAAATGCGCACATTACCAAGGTTGGAACAACTCTTTCTGTCTCACAACCACTTCTCAGGTACGATTCCAGCAGTTTTGGGAAAATTCCCTATATTGGGATTGCTTGATCTGTCATGCAACAATTTTGCTGGAGAAATACCAGAAAGTATAGGAAATCTGTCTCGGTTGAACTATCTGTTCCTGAACAACAATAACCTTTACGGTAAGATTCCTCTGACATTGGGACGATGCACAGAGCTGTACAAGATTGATTTGTCCTACAATAGGCTGTCGGGTAAAATCCCTTCTGCAATATCAGGTATGAGTGGAATCAGAATTTTTATAAACTTCTCACATAATCAGCTTGAAGGCCCTCTGCCAGTCGAGCTCAGCAAACTAGAAGATGTTCAAGAGATGGACTTTTCATCGAACAACCTCAGCGGATGCATTTTTCCACAGATATCAAGGTGCATTGCAGTGCGGTTGATAAATTTGTCGAACAACTTTATAGAAGGGATACTTCCATATTCTTTGGGTGATCTAAAAAACCTGGAAATTTTTGATGTTTCAAGGAACCACTTATCTGGAATAATTCCATCAAGTTTGAATGAAAGCGCGACACTCAGATATCTAAACTTCTCCTTTAACGACTTCGTGGGAATGATTCCCTCCGGAGGCGTCTTCAATTCAGTCACATACTCGTCATTCTTGGGAAATCCACGTCTTTGTGGGATAGTTTCTGGCACACCATTACCCTCCTGCACTCACAAGACTCGCTTTTGTTACCGAATTTTCTTGATCATAGTTGTCATTGCAACGGTCATATTAGCCCTGTTCTTGGCAACATGCTGGCTGCGCTTTCTGGTGCAGACGCATTGTAGTAGTTTCTGTTAGGTTTGGTGTCTTGTAAGTTCTGATGTTGAACATATTATTAATAAATAAATAAAGTGACATTTATAATTATTTTAGTTGCTTATATGAATTACGAATATTTTTATAAACATCAAGAAAATTTCATGATTATTTATGTGATTATGAATTTAGCATATAGATGTTATATGCTTAGGAATAAAATTTATAGATAATAATTTAAATAGTCCATAATAATTAATTAAAGTTTGGGGTCTTTAATTAAATATTAAAAGTACAGTCTAATCTCATTTAAAATGAAACAGTCTTATCCGGGCTATTAATGTAAATACATTATATTTGATGTACTTTATATAATGAGATTATATAGGACTAAATCATATAAATTATAAATATCTAATAATCATCTGTTACAAATAGAGCATTCAAATTTATCACTATGATGATCATATATTTGACAATCTTAATCTTGAGTATTTATTAGACTCCTATTTACGACATTATATTTTTTGACTTGCATGGTAAGATTTGTTTAGACTCATATTATAACTCAGCATCTTTGAAACATAATGGAATAAATAGATAGAAATAATATTATACAGATATAGAATCTATTCCTTCGTTATGGAAGTTAGAAAAATAGTTCTCTTGAGTGATTATTTGAAGTTTGAACAGTAGAGCGCTTGTTCATAATAAGATGTGAATTAAGTGTTTATTAGAGAATTATTAAAACTCAATAATAAAGATGTAATAAGAGAGGTAAATAGAAATTGAACCTAACTCTTATTATGAACTATTTATAGAGGACTGACTTATATGTAAAGATTCTATTAATGGATTACTTGTTAATTTTCTTTGAGTAATTTTTACTATAATTTTAAGAGTTCAGTTTCAGTTTTTTAGTAGAGTACCATTGAAACTAATAAATTTGATACATTAATTAAAGAGTTTAATTAATTGTCAAATTTGTTGGAGCTTGAGTTATAGGTCTATCGATCCAAATGCCACATCTGTAACACTATATTAGATTTAATGTACATAAAGAATTATACTTATTTCATTTGGAATTATTGAATTCCGAATTAAGTATTTCACACTTGAGATATTAATGTAATACAGAAAAATATTCTCTATGACACATAATATAATATAATAAATATTGTTACATTTAACTGAGCATTAGTTAAATTAATTAATTGATTATATTTCATTAATGAGATTAATTAAATATGTTTTAAATTAATTAATTGATAATATTTGAATAATAAGATTATTCATAATTTTAATTTTTTGTGTGTAACACATGTGTGGCGGGACCACATTAATGTCTTTTCAAATATGGGTACAAAATTAAATTATTAATTAATTTAAAAATCTATTCTTAAATAAATATAATTTATTTTTGAATTTAAATATATACATATATACATATATAAGATTTTAATTTTATATATATATTATATGTACGAAATCCATTAACTTCTTTACGAAATGTATTTATATATTATGTATATAGGAAATTTTTGTTAACGTTCCTTTTTAAAGTAAACAAATATTATAGATGTATATTGTGTATATCTAAAATAGAATCATGTAAGTGATTCAAATTATAATAAGAAAATGGGGAAGGAATGTAGAGTATATCTCTTCCCAATATATCTGATGTGGTAGTTATTTTAAATTTAAAATTAATCAAAAAATGACTAACTATTTGATATAAAAAGATAGAGATATCAGTTATCTCAATAGATCTTTTCATTAACTTTTACAGAATACTTAGAGAGAAAAAAATTGAGAGCTCTTTCTTTGAAAAAAATGGAGTCTGCTATCTTATGTGTTGAGTACATAGCAGATCCACAAAAGTATGAGGTTAATTCATTCTTACAATTTGACGTCCATTTGTTTTTCTATTGATGTGGAGGCCTGGCTTGGAAGATCGTGATGTCAAAGAGGAAAGCTAGGATACCTTGATAGGTCTTCGAAAGGTTTGTAAAAATTCTCCAAGCTTTCTATTATTAATTAAAATTATATAGCTATTTCTGATGAACAAAGTTTTTCAGAAAATTTTTATTTGTCAACGATCTGATCCTTCCGCTGCGTTTCATAATTAATTCCAACAAATGGCATTAGAGCAGGTTATAGCATATATAATTTAATTAACATGATTTTATTTTGATAATATCATGTTCTTATTGCATATTTGTGGGCACTTTGTATTTTTGTAATTTTTATTCATATGATGAATGATTATTTTATGAATGGATTTTTGGTTGTTAATTATATGGTCTTTTGAATTTTTTTTTAATTTTCAGTTTGATTAAATCAAATTTGTGTAAGTCATAAAAGCCATAAGCTTTTTGTAATTTATTACTATTTATTTATTTATTTATTTTCTCTTCTTTCATTTACCTGTACTTGCATGTGGTTATTCATTAAAAAAAGAAACTACAATCTAAACTTATAAAGCTGCACGTTAACGTCAGTTTCACGTTAAGCTTCACATTATGATATATATATATATATATATATGTATATATATATATATATGTATACATATATATATATATAAAGAATTAGTCCACATGGTTAAAAAAAATCACGTATTAACATATTAAGCATGAAATCACATATCAAGATGATTTCATGAGGAAGAATTTGTTATGCCATCATGAGGTGATAGCTTTGGCTCAGGAAGCATTCTTGAAGGATTCCTTCTTGTCTCGTCACGAATGCGGCAGCCTAGCTGCGACAGATGGGATATTAAGGGGAGCTATATGGACTAATAAAGATGAAGTAGATTTGGTTACCTCTTGTAACCAAATGAATTACTGGGGTTATTTTAAATTTAGGCCAACAATTTTTTTTTAAAAAATAGCTCAACAGATTTTCATGCAGTGAAGCACCTGGTGAAGTCTACTTCAATTGGAGCAGGGAATTATGTATAATTACAAGAAGACCTTTGTATTTTTTTTCTTTTTTCTTATATTTTATGGGTTGTAATTTAATTATCCAAAATGACCCGGTCAAAAATCCATTATTTATTTTCATGTTATAATTATGTGATGTTTGTGATAACATATTAATGCATTATAACATGACATCTAGAAAAGTGCCCACTTATAGTTATTGTAACATGACATGCATTCACTTGCACATTATTTTATTTTTTTATAAAGTTGTTTATAAAATGATTTAATATGTGTTAGTATTGATTTAATGAGATTAAATTAATTGGGTTGGTTTTATAGAATTTTAATTTATTTTATGAATCAACCAAATAATTTGATTATAGTTTTAATAGTTAAAACTTGGCGCAATTAACATTAATTCTAAGTTATCTAATTTGAAATTGTTTAATATTTGGTAGCTTAGATAATTCATAATAAATCTAGATTTTTTAGAAAATCTAGTAATTTATTTAAGTATAAATAGGATGGGATTCTATTAACATAAAAATATATAAACTAGTAATTAAAAATTTATTTTATTTACTAGAATTATGAAACATAAGATATTTCATAAGATAAAACATGTCATTTTAAAATAATGAGTGGGAGAAGGTGATTTGACAATATAACTTGCGGTCTCCACTATTAGCACAACATCGTGAAATTTAAGTGGCAACTTACGACGCTTTGATTTCATCCTCTCTAAGAGGGTGTTCATTTAAATCAATAACAAGGTTGGCTTCCAAGAAATAGGACTTTATAATGTATTTCAAAATTGACCTACCCTACAGCGGTAATTTTGAGTTAAGTTATTAGAATCTGATATAGCAGCTTACACTTATAGGGATACAATTAATTTGTTAATTATATCTTGACCAAAAATAAACAGTTATTAATAAATATAGAAAATATGAGATATTTTGAATATATTTATTAATTGAGAGTGTCTCAATTTAATTTATAAATAATTTGACATACCTTACGGCAACACTTTATTTATTAAAATTAAATAATCGTGGAATTAGTAAAAATATTTTGTGTTTTTACATATGCATCATGCATCTCGTTTACTATTCCAAAATGTATATTTTTGATTTTTTGCAACTATTTAATTTATGTCATTTATTTATTTATTACAGCAATAATGTTTAATTTAATCGTTGCTATTCTCTCAAATAAAAAATTAATCGGAGATAATTTTGTCAAGTGGAAGAGTAACATGAATATTGTACTAATTTGCAAGAATTACAAGTTTGTCCTGACAGAGGAATATCCTTCACCGCCTACTGCCAGTGCCTTTCATAATATATGAGAAGCATATGATCGTTGGATCGAGGCAAATAACAAGGTCCACTGCTTCCTTTTGGCTGACATGTTTGATGTGCTTAGGATGAAGCACGAAAGCATAGAGACTGCTTTATGTGATAATGTAGTCTCTACAAGATATGTTTAGTAAACCTTCTGAAAAGGCATGTCATGAAGTTGTTAAGGCTGTGATGAATGCCAAAATAAAGGCAGGGGCTTTGGTTAGAGAACATGTTCTCAGAATGGTTAACTATCTCCATGAGGCTGAGGTAAATAGGGCGATGATAGATGAAGCCACACAGGTGAGGATGATTTTGGAAACCCTCTCCCCTGCGTTCCTTTAGTTCAAAAGCAACTATTTTATGAACAAGCTGAAATATAACATGACAAAGTTGGTTAATGAGCTGTAAACCTTCGAGTCTATTTCGAAAGAAAAGAGTAAAGAAGGTAAGACAAATGTTGCAAAAGCTCAACCTTCCTCTTCTGCTCAAAAGAACAGGGAGAAGAAGACGAGAACTGAAGGAAGTGGTACATCTAAAATGGAGGACAGCCTAAGAGGAACAAGAGCAACAACAACAAAAAGAGCTCAAAGCAAAAAAAGCCCAAAGGAAAATGTTTCCACTACGGTGTAGTTAGGGACTAGAAGATAAATTGCAAAAAGTATCTTTAGGAGCTCAAAGAAAAGAATAACAACGATAAATCAGATTTATTCATTTTAGAAGCTTATTTAGTTGAAGATAATACTTCACCTTAGATAATTGATTCAAGGGTAACTAACCATATTTGTCCTTCTTTGTAGATGCTTAGTTCTTCAAGGGAGTTTGCCGATGAGGAACAAACGATGAGAGTAGGAATGAGAGCGGTTGTTTTGACATGAGCAGTGAGAGTAGTTAAACTTTATTTTAAAAATAGGTTTTTAATATTGAACAATGTTTATTATATTCCTAGTTTTCATAGAAATTTGATTTCTGTTTCTAGGTTGTTTGAACAAATGTTTGATATTTCTTTTAATGGTAATTATGTTAATATTTCTATAAATAGTTTGGATATTTGTTTTGCACATTTGGAAAATAGACTTTACATTTTGAGGCCTAACGAAAAATCACTGCTCAATGCCAAAATGTTCAAAGTTGAACAACCAAAACCCAAGAAGCAAAAGGTTTCTTCTGATGATAAAACATACCTATGGCATCTTAGATTAGGTCATGTTAACCTTGATAAGATTAATAGACTAGTAAAGGATAGTGCTTTAAGAGAACTAAAAGTTAGTTCTCTACCAGTTTGTGAATCTTGTCTTGAAGGTAAAATGACTAAAAGGCCTTTCTCTGTAAAAGGTGAAAGAGCCAAGCGGCCACTTGAGCTAATACATTCGGACATCTATGGTCGATTTAAATTGAATGTATAAGTATGTGGTGGTTACGAATATTTTGTCACATTTATTGACGATTATTTGAGGTATGGATACATGTACCTAATGTAAAGAAAATCTAAAACTTTTCAAAAGTTCAAAGAATTCCAAATAGAAGCTAAAAAGCAATTAGGAAAGACGGTGAAGACTCTTCGATCTGATAGAGGAAGGGAATACCTTGATATTGAGTTTAAGGATTATTTGATAGAATATGGTATTCTATCATAACTCACCGCAATTGGAACACCACAACAGAATGATGTTGCTGAGAGAAGAAATCGAACATTACTTGATATGGTGAGATCTATGCTCAGCTACTCATCATTACCCACATCATTTTGGGGATATGCGTTACAAACAACAGTATGTCTTCTAAACATGGTTCCATCAAGTCTATTCCAAAAAAACCCTTAGAGTTATGGAATATTCATAAACCCAATATGCGATATATCCGTATATGGAGTTGTCTAGCACATGTGCTGAAAGGAAAAACAAAGAAGCTAGAACCACATTTTGAAGTATGCTTGTTTGTAAGATACCAAAAGGGAATGAGGGGGGTTTGTTTTATAGTCCACAAGAAAAGAATGTATTTATATCGACGAATGCCACTTTTCTTGAGAATGATTATATGACAAACTATAAACCTCATAGCAAAGTTGTACTTGAAGAGTTACTTTCTGATTAGATTAGACCGTAACCAACAACTGTTGTCAAAGGACAAGATGAGGAGACCATATCTCCATATCAGGATGTCATACCACCTCGAGTAGTGAGAGGGTTGTAAGATCGCTTGCTCACTATAGGAAAATTGGAGAAGCACATGTTGCTATATTTGAAAATGGTAAGGATGATTAATTAACATATCATCATGCAATGGAAGATACTGAGAAGGAGAAATCGCTGGAGGCTATGAACCTTGAAATGGAGTCCATGTATTCCAATTCAGTCTGAGAACTTGTAGATCTACTTGAAGGGATAAAACCCATAGGGTGCAAATGGATCTACAAGAAGAAAAGAAGAGTAAATGGGAAAGTTGAGACTTTCAAAACTAGGCTTATGGCAAAGGATTATACCAAAAAAAAGGGAGTTGATTATGAAGAAACTTTCTCACCCATAGCTATGCTTAAAATCCATTTGGATTCTTTTATCCATTGCTACATGTCTTGATTACGAGATATGGCAAATGGATGTCAAGACTGCCTTTTTGAATGGCTATCTTGAGGAAAGCATCTCTATGCTACAACCAGAAGGGTTTGTGGTCAAGAGCAAAAAGTTTACAAATTGCAAAGGTTCATGTATGGACTTAAGCAAGCTTCAAGATCTTGGAACTTAAGATTTGGTGAGGCAATCAAGTCTTATGGTTTCGATTAAATATTGATGAACCTTGTGTATACAAGTAAATCAAAGGTAAGAAGGTGGTTTTCTCTTCTTAGTTCTTTATGTAGATGATATCCTACTAATTGGAAATGATGTAAGGATATTATCTAATGTAAAGAAATGGCTTGCTAACCAATTCCAAATGAAAGATTTGACATAGGCAAGTTATGTTCTTAGAATCCAACTCATAAGAAATCGTAAGAACAAGTTGTTGGCACTGTCTCAAGTATCATACATCGATAAAGTGCTTATCAGATTTTTGATGTGAAACTCCAAGAAAGGTAATTTACCTACACATCATGGAGTTTATCTTTCAAAAGAGCAGTGTCCTAAGACACCTCAAGAGAAAGAAAGAAACATAAGGCAGGTAGTCTATGCATCTGCGGTGGGAAGTTTGATGTATGCCATATTGTGTACAAGACCTGACATTTGCTATGCGGTGGGTATAGTCAGTCGGTATCAATCCAACCCAAAATTAGATCATTTGGTGACGGTTAAACACATTCTTAAGTATCTTAAGAGAACGAGAAACTATATGCTAGTATATTCTGGTGAGAATTTGATTCCCACTGGTTATGCTGATTCTGATTTTCAATCAGACAAATACACACTTAAATCTACATCTAGATCAGTGTTTACTTTTGGTGGTGGAGCCATAGTTTAGAGAAGCATTAAACACTTGTGTTTTGTTGATTTGACTATGGAAGCTGAATATGTGGTTGCTTGTAAAGCAGCGAAAGAAGCTGTTTGGCTCTGTAAGTTCTTAAATGATTTGAAAGTCATTCCAGACATGGATAAACTACTCACATTGTATTGTGATAATAATGGTGCAATGGCGAATTCAAGAGAACTGACAAGCCACAAAAGAGGAAAGCATGTAGAGCAAAAGTATCATTTGATAAGAGAAATAGTGCATCGAGACGATATGGAAGTCGTAAAGATAGCGTCGAAAAACAACCTTACTGACCTTTTCACCAAGACGTTACCTACAAAGAGCTTTGAGGAACATTTGGAAGGCTTAGGTCTTAGAGATATGTCTCACCTACTTTAGGGAAAGTAGGAGATTGTTGGGTTTGGTGCTCTATAAGTTGTGACATTGTACACATTGTTAATAAATAAATAAAGTGACAGTTATAATTATTTTGGTTGATTGTATATATATTGAATACTTTTATAAACATCAAGAAAATTCTATGATTATTTATGTGACTATAAATTTAACATATAAATGTTATATGCTTAGGAATAAAATGTATAGATAACAATCTAAATAGTCCGTAATGATTAATTAAAGTTTAGAATCCTTAATTAAATATTACACGTACAGTCCAATCTCATTTAGAATGAAATGTCTTATCTAGGCTATTAATGTAGAGACATTAGATTGGAGGTACTTTATATAATAAGATTATATAGGATTGGACCAGATAAATTATCAATCTCTAATAATCATCTGTTAAAAATAGAGTATTCAAATTTATTACTATAATGATCATATATTTGACAGTCTTAATCCTGAGTATTTATTAGACTCTTATTTATGACATTATGTTTTTTGACTTGTATGGTAATATTTGTTTAAACTCAGATCATAACTTCGCATCTTAGAAATATAATGGAATAAATGGTTAGGAATAATATTATATAGATACAGAATCTATTTCTTCCTTATGGAAGTTAAAAAAATAGTTCTCTTAAGTGATTATTCAAAGTTTGAACAATTGAGCGTTTGTTCATAATAAGATTGTGAATTAACTGTTCATTAGAGCATTATTAGAACTCAAGAATAAAGATGTAATAAGAGAGGTAAACAAAAATTAAACCTAACTTTTATTATGAACTATTTATGGAGGACTGACTTATATGTAATGATTATATCAATGGACTACTCGCTAATTTTCTTTGAATAATTTTCATTATAATTTCAAGAGTGTAGTTTCAGTTTTTAGTGGAGTAACACTGAAACTAATAAATTTGGTACATTAATTAAAGAGTTTAATTAATTGTCAAATTTGTTGAAGCTTGGGTTAGAGGTCTATAGGTCCCCAATGCCACCTCTATAACACTCTATTAGATTTAATGCATAGAACGAATTATACATATTTAATTTAAAATTATTGAATTTTAAATTAATTATTTCACAAGTGAAATATTAATGTGATACATAAAAATGTTCTCTATGACACAAAATATAATATGATAAATGTTGTCACATTTAACTGAACATTGGTTAAATTAATTAATTGATTATATTTAATTAATGAGATTAATTAAATATGTTTTAAATTAATTAATTGATGATATTTGAATAATGAGATTATTAATAATTTTAATTTTGTGTGTGTGACACATGTGTGATGGGACCACATTATTGTTTTTTCAAATATGGGTACAAAATTAAATTACTAATTGATTTAAAAATCCATTCTTTAATAAATATAATTTATTTTTTATTTTAAATATATATATATATATATATATATATATATATAAGATTTTAATCATATATATTATGTACGAAATCTGCTAACTTTTTTACAAAACGTATTTATATATTATATATATATATAGATAGAAATTTTCATTAACATGCCTTTTTAACGTAAACGAATATTACATATATATTATGTATATCTAAAATAGAATCAGGTAAGTGATTTAAATTATAATAAAAAAAAGGACACGAAATATAGAGTATATTTCTTCTTTATATATATGATGGTAGGTATTTTAAATTTAAAATTAATTAAAAAATAACTAATTGTTCAGATATAAAAAGATAAAGATAGCAGTTATCTCCATATATTTTTTCATATAACTTTTACAGAATACTCGGAAAGAAAAAAATTAAAAGTTCTTTCTCTGAAAAAAAAAAGGTCTGATATCTTATGTGTTAGATCCACAAAAGTGTGAGGTTAATTTATTTTTGCAGTTTGAAGTTCACTTGTCTTTCCATTGGTGTGAAGACGTGGCTTGAAAGATCGTGCTGTCAAAGAGAAAAGCCAGAATACTTTGATAGGTCTTCAAAAGGTTTGTAAAAATTCTTCAAGTTTTCTATTATTAATGAAAATTATATAATTATTCTCGATTATCAAAGTTTTTTAGAAAATTTTTATTTGTCAACGATACAATCCATGCCTTTCATAATGAATTCCAACAGTTTCATCCAAAAAGCCTCAAGTTGTAACATGTCCAACATCACCTGACTTCATTTACAACATCCCAAGGATCAATTGGAAGATGCCACCGAAGGTTTTGATGACAAGAGATTAATCAGCTCAGAAAGCTACGGGAGCGTTTACAAGGGAGTTCCTTCAAACGGGAAAGCCATTGCCGTAAAAGGGTTGCACGTGCAATCTAGCCGCTCGATCAAGTGTTTTCGCAGAGAATGCGAAGTCGTAAAGACAATTCGGCACAGGAATGTGATGAAGATTACAACAGTTTGCAGTCTTCCTGAATTCAAGGCTCTATTTTTCCTTAGATGGAAAACGGAAGTTTGGATAGCCGTCTCCATGAACTTTTGTCAGACGGTTTATCTTCAAAATCTTCTTGTTTGAGTGTGGCACAGAGAGTTAACATTTGCAGTGATATAGCAGAAGGAATGGCTTATTTGCATCACCAGTCTCCAATTGTATTTATACACCAGTCTCGAATCGGTTGAGGAGTTTAAGTACTCTACTTCAGACAATATGGTAGTTGGATCTATTGGATACATTCCACCAGGTGCAATATTTCTCCTCTTTATCTCTTTCTTTATAAACTCTCTGTGATTAAAGCTTAAGGTTTTGTTTTGTTCTGTTTTAGTACTTTTTGATGCTACTGGTCATGATCTTTTGAAAATCCAATATGTTCATCAATTTTTTGTTTCTCAACTAGTCTCTGAATTTGTATTTGTTGGAGATTTTAGGGACAATAGACTTTTGAATTTTATAAATGTAATTATTATCGCCCGGTCATCATTTAATATTTTAATTTTTTTCTTCCAAAAATGGCTATATGGGGTTAAGAATGTTCAAATTTTTGAAAAGTAACAAAAAAATTGAAGAGAATATCTTGTATCTTTTTTCATTGTTTTTATATAATTTTAAGTTATCATACAATAGAGAGGCGATTATCTAGTAATACGTGTTAAAATTTATTGTTAATTTTACTATAGGGCAACAAAATTACTAAAACTCCTTAAATTCTAAGACTCGTGAATACAGAAGAATTTTAAGGATTAAACACTTGATTGCAATGCTGATACTTCATATAGTAATAGTGAGAAAAAACCTAAAGCTTTCTAAAGAGGACTGAGTTGATCTACTTCTTATTTCATATGGCAGAGTACGGGCTTGGTTCAAAAACGACTACAAAAGGGGATGTATACAGCTTTGGCATTATTGTCTTCGAGATGGTGACAGGAAGGAGGCCAACAAACGACATGTTTTGTGGTGGGCTAACCTTACACAACTGGGTCAAAAACAACCGCCATGAAAATGACATTGAAAAAGTGGTAGATTCTTGTATGGTGAGAGCCTCACGAGATCTCACAAGTAGGAGGAAGAAAATATGGGAAGTTTCAGTTGGATGTTTGATTGAGTTGGGCATTCGTTGCACACAAGATTCTCCATCCTCCAGGCCTACAATGTTGGATGTTGCTGTTTATCTGAATTGCTTGAAGAGAAACCTTCATGGCTTCGTTCAATAACTGGAGCGCTGTGTGTTTTGGGCATGTTAACCAAAAAAAAAAAAAAAAAGACAGTAAAAAATTGAGAAGAAAAAAATGTATAAAAAGACAAAAATATGAAAAACAAATATATACATATATATATAATATAGACAAAAAATAGAAAAATGAGAGAAAAAATAAAAAATAAAAAAACCTTTAAAAATAAAAATAAAAAAGTGTAAAAAACTTTTCAGTGTTTTCTGTTTTGAGAACACCGGGAGAAACTCATTTTATATATCATTCTGAGATTGGGCTATCATTACGTCTTGCAAAATAGCCATTTCTAGCAACTTATTCATAATGCATTATTCCTAATCTAAATACTAAAATATTACCTCTTTTACAGGAATGCTAAAAAAATTGACGAAACTTCATGCATTAATTTTTTTCATCCCCGATCTACGCTATTTAAACACTATAAGATTCTTCTCCTCACAGCTTCACCTTTTTTTTTTCACCAACTTAAAAAGGATGGGAGTTCCAAGCGAAGTGCACAAAACTAATAAAGTGTTTAAAAATGTAGTTAGAACCATAAAATATAGTTCTTATCAACTTTTGGCTTAGATTTTGTAAAAAAATAATGTAACAAAAGTTGAATGAAAAATGTAATTCTAACTATGTTTTCTTTCTCCCTCTCTCTCTATCTCTCTAGGCTAGATTTCTTAGTTGTCTCAGTTGTGCGTCAATATTGGACTGGCCCAACTGCGTTTGGAATAATTTTGTTGGGGCCAGCCATTTGAGAATGCAAGTTCAGGCACTCTGAACTAAGTTTTTAAATTGTTTAAAAGCTGTTTGTATTTTTTCTTTTTTAGACTTATCTGTCACATGAATTGGCGTTAAAGAATTGGTAAAACCTATAGCATTACCCTTTATAATACTGAAAGCAATTCCCAACGACTTTCAAGACTAAAAAATCTTGGCAATGAGGGCATAGACTTGGTTTGGATGAGATTTCACTTGAGTAGGACAATTCAATGATAAATGTTTTAAGCTCGCTCAACTTTTATCCCTAAAGTCAAACATTGGAGGGTGGACATTGATGAATTCTCCTTAAATTCCCTGAATCACATTGGGCCATCCTTCATCATTTATTTTATTCAAAACTATCTACCCCTTGTCCCTTTTTCTTTTTTCACCATACATGTAAAAAGTGTGATATATATCAGCGTAAGTTTCCTGGAAAATAATAACAAAATAACAAAAGCTGAAACTTACAGTCTCTTTTTTACTCAGTGTTGTTGAACTTTTCAAGACCTTTATTTTTGTCGTTTATTTATGGAATATTATAATTTTAGCCAAACCCTTTAGTCAGAGTTGGCTGTTTATGCTTTCCTTATAGCTTGCCAAAACAAGTAGAAAGCAAAAAAAAAAAAAAAAGAAAAAAGAAAAAGGAAAACAAAGAATAAAGCGTAGGAAAATAAGTTTAGGCTTCACCTTAGCATTAATCATATCAGATTGTAGATATCTTTACCTTTTGGACTTCTTTTTTTCTTTTCTGTTTGTTGTTAAACCGGGGAAGCAATATAAGCAAGGAAGAAACTGTAGTGTGAGACATGCCAAATTAAATAAGAAGTAATGTCCTTTTTGTTGTAAGAATTATACTCTGCAAAGAAAGTGACATTTCTTGTCCATACATGATTCAACTGCAGTGAGCTGAAAACTACTAAACGTAGTAATTCTTAGCAGATTCCAAAACAGAATTATTAGTCCAGGAACATTTCTGAACCCTGTTTCCTTCAACATTGGACCACTGCTGAATCACCTTCCAAGATTCTCAGCCACATTCAATGGCTAACGTGATTATACAATATTGGATATCCTGAGATTTTTTTTTATTATTTTTTTCATGTGAAACTTTTTTTCCTAATAGAGACACTAGTCCATAAGTTTCATGAGTTGAAAAGTATGAAACTTCTTCAATGTGCCCAAGTTTACAGCTCATTCTTCATCAAGCTATATTTTACCAAGATACTTGTTTTGAAATGTGCTGGAACTATGTAATATAAAGAACAAGCTAGAGCCGTACAACTTTGAGACTAGTGCACTTTTTTTGCTGGTTAAAAAAAAGAGCAGTAGTTCCCTTATGTTCCCGTTCAACGTCTTAAGCGGAATTTGCTGAGATCATCGGCGGAGTGGTGAGAGAACTTGATTCATGCTTATTGCCTATTGTACTCGACTCTATTGAGTTGATCCTTCATGGGTAATTAAAAAAAAAAGTTTAAAAGCACCTTTATAAAGTTTGTCTTCGAAGTAAACGCCAAATTTTGTAATTAACTAAAAATAAAAAGAACAGAAAAAAGCAGGAACATATCCTGTCCTGTTCATGTGGAGTTTAATTAATGTTATCTTGTATGGAATTAAAACATAGTATTTTTGTCAGAATGCTTTTGCTGCGTAGACCCACAAGATGGTGCAATTGGATAAAATAATGTTTGTGGTTTAATAGCTAGAAAACTGTCACGGGTTCATGATTAGGACACATATTAGTGGTGTCATTTGTCATTTTTTTCCCACATGTCATGTTTTCTGGTTGAGGCATATCTCAAATCCAAATGGGTTCCACCATTAACTGTTTCGACCCATGAACTAATAATCTTTTCATAGTTGCATTACACTGTCTAGTTCCTATGATTTCTCTGTAGTTTTTTTTTAAGGGTGTTAATAACGGGGACACATATGAATAGCGTACATGCATGGCCCCTAGATCTAATCAAAATCATATTTTTGGTATAAATTTAATTACTGAAATATAAAATCGTATTAATAGTATATTTTTTCGGCTTCCATAAAAAAAAATTGGTGTAGTATGCTCTTAGTAGCTGATTAAAAAAAAGCCTGTGATAAAGCAAGTGAATATGATTTTTAATTGTTGAAGAGATTGTAATATTTAAAGGAGGTTAAAAAGTCAAAAGTCCAACATTAAAATAAGGTGTTTGTTAAATGCGTTTGAACCTATTTATATTGTCGTATAGTACGTGAGAGTTTTACACTTTAAAGAGTTCAAGCTCATGAGTTGAAACTTATTTGTGTATAGGAAAGAAGTTTGCAACAAGTCTATACTAATGAGTGTATGCTACTAGTGTGTATATCTGATGATAAACATTCCTAATAGAAGTAAATAACATTTTTAAGTTATTCCCTACTCCTTAAACCCGTCATATTCTGTCTTCTTCTCTTCATTCCCAATTTCTCACCACCTTTTTTGTTCAACACAAATACCCTTTTTGACGTTTGAACAGCATTTGTAAACGCGATTTGTGTTGGAGCTAAATACGAATTCTGTGTATGTAACGACGTTGAGGAAGAATACAAGCATGCAGAGCCACGACCAAAAAGCTGACAAAAACTACAAAAAGATAATTGCCCAGCAGAAAAATTAAAATACAATATAAAAAAAGAAAACCCAAACCAGCCAAGTGTCGCCATATGAAATCTAACATATCTGCTGTTGATGGACAGGACCTACGACCCACCAGCAAGCATGTTCCTTGGTTTGGATATCTTCAAATTATGTAGTTCTGAGTATTACACACAAGAAGGAAAAAAAGCAAATAAAATAAAAAGAGAGAAAAGAAATGGGGTGTGCGGTGGAAAAGCACTATCACAACAGCAACGTTACACCGATAAGGTTATTTCTTTTCTTATCAATCCTTTTTATGCGCAGATTTATTAAAGGTCAAGACTTCAGCAGGCCTATGTCTTCAAGATATTGCTGCGCGTGTAAAGCAATATGTGTATGTATGAATTGTACTTAAAAAAGCCTAAAAGGGGTTCTAGAGAATGTGCCATTATGTGGACACCACATTATAGGAATTAGGCTCCCTTAGCCTGACCAGATTTAACATAATTGTGACATGATATTGTTGACCAATAAATTTATATACGTGCCAAGGACTTGACTTAATAAAATTGGATTTTGGGGTTGATATATTTCATTAGTTCTGATGATAATCAGTTAGGTTTGATGATATTTGTGGACTGATCTATATGTAGACTTAAATTTGCATGATATGATCAGTTTTAGTCTTTTTCTGATCATACAACGTAAAGAATTTATTAGGCGATGGATAATAGAGGATGGTAAACAAATTAATCATACTATTAAAAGTTAAACTATTTTTATTGAGTAGGAACCCAATTACTATAAAATTTCAACTATCAAGATATTTTTAACTCTTTATCTAGAACAATAATTCAAATTGCACGAAATCATCTGTGATAATATGGCTAAATTGGAAAAAATAGTGGTACAATGACATTATTAAAACATTGACGGAAAGTTGAAGTTTTGTTTGCCTTGAACCAATATTTATTCGTTTAAGAAACTAATGACCCACTATGTCTGTTTCTCCTTCAAACTTTATGCTTTTATGAAGATAGATTCCATTCCCATTGCTATCCATTCTTTTCGTTGAGAACCTTAATTTTTTAATGCTAAATAAATGCAAATAAAGGTTAGCGTATTATCATGGCAGTATAAATATTTCATCTCACACACCTCTATTTTCTACGTGATCATGAAGCTTGCAAATTTAAGTTCATGTCATCTTATTGGTCAACTTTGAAAAATTTATAGTACCCCAGTAAATAAATGGTGAGGAAACCACCTATTCATTCTCTAAAATATTAAACACAAAGCATTTTTTCAGGCATAGTGGGACCCTTAACTGTGGAAAACAACTATCAGAATTTAAAGTATAATCATTTCTCAAATCGGTTTCTGTCATTGAATTCTCCTTCCATTCTCACTGCCGGAACAAGACCAGCATTATCAAATGGTTGTAGTTAAAACTCAGTTTATCCCAGAAATTAAGGGAATTTTGTTGATTGGTAGAGAGATTATAAATATACAAGGGGACCAAATAGAATGAGGAGTGGTGGAATACTTTTATGTCCAAAGAAAAACAGACGTGTGAATTTTTCCAAGTCAGAAAGAAGAAAAATGGTACAGAAAATAATTAATAAAACCACAGCTAAATTAATCTGAGCCGGTGCACGTGCCTAAGCCACACATGGCGTGTAAGACAAAACCTTTGTTCAGAAAAACGACCAAACTTACCTCCTCAACTGTATTCCACCTTTGCCTCCAAAATATATATATTTTTCCCTTTTGTTTTCTTTTTTCTTTTTTTCTTTTTTTAAATAAGTCCTTGATTGAAGAGCTTTCTCTTTAGTCAAAAGCGTCTTGGACCCTCCCTTTCCATCATCTTCCTTTGTGTAATCCTCCTGATTTCATAAGGACTAAAACTCACCACTCAAGAGAATTGTTAAATCCCAAATTTTAGATTTTTAAACAAAATGAAGAAAAATTTAGCTACAAATCTCTCTTTTGATTATTATTCCAACTGCAGAGCAAAACCCACATAGGATACTGAAAGACAAAGAAGAAAAAGAAAAAATGAGTGTGACAATGAACATTTTCAGATCCCTATCTCCTTCTCCTCCAACACTTTGCTTCTTCTAACATTTTGTGAAACCAAAAACATCCCCAACAAATCCCAGAACACAAAAAAAAAAAAACCCCACTTCACCAAATATGCCTTCAAGGCCATTCCCTGCAAACTCCAGCTCTCCAACTCCAAGACAGCCAAGTTTCTTGACCAAAACTAGAGCCCTTTTCTTGGCTCTCACAATCTCAGCTTCTCTGGTTATACTAGCCTCAATTCTCTACTTTCTTTACCACCTCTGGCACTCCCTTGTTCACAGGGCTAAAACCATTCCATTTGATTCTAGTGCACCTCTCAAACTCCAAAGATTCCCCTACAAAGAGCTCAAGAATGCCACCAACGATTTTGATGCCTCCAATGTCATAGGCAAAGGCGGTTCAGGCACTGTCTTTAAAGGCATATTGAGAAGTGGCAAGTTAATTGCCATTAAGAGGCTTGACGCTTATTCATTGCAGACAGAGAAGGAGTTTCAGAATGAGCTGCAGATCCTTGGTGGGCTAAGATCACCTTTTCTGGTGACCCTTTTGGGTTATTGTCTTGAAAAGAACAACAGAATCCTTGTTTATGAGTACATGCCAAATAAGAGCCTTCAAGAGGCTCTTTTTGGAGATGGGGTTTTAAGTTTGAGTTGGGAAAGAAGGTTTGAGGTCATTTTGGACGTGACTAGAGCTCTTGAGTTCTTGCATTTGGGATGTGATCCACCGGTGATTCATGGAGACATAAAGCCAAGTAATGTTCTTCTGGATTTTGACTACAGAGCAAAGATTTCGGATTTCGGGCTGTCAAGGATTAAGGTGGAGGGAGAGTTTGGTGCTGACATGTTTAGTCAGGACTTGGGGAAGAGTCAAGAGCTTTGGAAAAGCCAAGAGCTTAATTCTGGGAATTTGACGGCTGAGACTCCAACAGTCAGTACTCCAGTGGAGAGTGCTCATGAGGTAGATTTTGCTCTTGCTTTACAAGCTTCTACTTCATCAAAAAATAGTAGAACAGTATGTTATAATGCTAAAGCTTTGAACTTGAATTCTGTTAATTATAATGCTAATATAGCAAGTGAGGGTGATTTTAGGAGTGGTGGTAATAATAATGCAAAAGGGAAGGAGGTCACAAGTGTAGATTTTGGTGGAGATGATTGGAACCATAAGTTTGTTCCTTATGATGACGAGCCTTGCAGTATTGATCATAGCAAGGAGTTGAATTCTTACAACACTTGTTCACCTGTTGATGAGGCTTTGGATGCTAAGCAATGGGGTAAAGATTGGTGGTGGAGACAAGATGGGAGTGGTGAATTGTGTAGTAAAGATTATGTTATGGAGTGGATAGGGAGTCAGATTTGCCCTTCAACAAATCCTGATTGGGATGAAGAAAAAAAGAGCATTCAGGAGAAACATGAAGGAGAAGAGCATTCAACACCTTTAGATAAGTTAGAAGAAGGAAATGAGCCCCATTTACAAGGATTCAGGTTCGAACAATCGGATAAAGGGTTGGAGAAGAAAGAGTCCAGGTGGAGGAAAAACCGCAAGAAGAAGCCGAAAAAGATGCAAGAGTGGTGGAGAGAAGAGCATCTAGATGAGATTAGCAAGAAGAAGGGTAGTAGTAGTATTAAGCTAAAGAGCCTTGAATCCAAGTGGAAGAAAGGGTTCAAAATGCCACATTTCGATTTGGGCAGGCGGTTTTATTTCTGGAGGCAAAATAACTTTGCTGAGCAGGGTCAAAATGAGTGCGATGAGAATGGCGAGTTCAGCTTCAGAAGGGGATGGAAGAAGAACAAGAACAACCACTCTGTTGGCAGTGACATGTGGAGCGGAGACCTATTCAGCCGTGAGCTGAGCAGCACAACGAGCATGAGAGGGACATTGTGTTATGTTGCACCAGAATATGGTGGCTGCGGATACTTAATGGAAAAGGCTGATATTTACAGTTTAGGTGTTCTGATCCTTGTCATTGTGTCTGGTAGAAGGCCATTACATGTTCTTGCCTCGCCAATGAAGCTCGAAAAGGCCAATTTAATAAGCTGGTGTAGGCAGTTAGCCCAAGGTGGAAATGTCTTAGAGCTTGTGGATGAGAAATTGAAAGATGAGTACAACAAGGACCAAGCCAGCTTGTGCATCAACTTGGCAATCACTTGCCTGCACAAGATGCCGGAGTTGAGACTGGATATTGGTGAGATTGTTAGGATTCTGAGAGGGGAAATGGATCTCCCTTCATTGCCTTTTGTGTTCTCTCCATCTCCACCTTCCAAGCTGTACAGCAGGTCAAGAAGAAAACACAAGGGCACTGCAGATTAGGCCTTGTAACATTCTCTTCCTCTGTTTTTTTTTTTTTTTCCCTCAATTAATTAACTTTCTTTCTTTTATGGCTTTCTAATTGGGGTTCTTGGCCGCATGTAATATAGCGGAGATGACTGGAAATCCAACAAAAATTTGGGGACTAATTAAGCTTGGGTTGCATAGTGTGGATCATGTTGTACGTATATTAGATAGAGTTCTGCTTAATTATGTTTCGATGCTTTGCTTTGCCACTTGAGGCACAATGGCTCATGTTAATCTTCACTGGGTCTATTATGTGCTTTGTTTTTCTCATTTTCTCTTTTAAGGACTTTCTCTTTTTTGGTTTCTTTTTACTTGATGAAATCAAAACTCAGCCCAAAAATCATGTTCTGTTGTAACATTTGCTTTCAAGTATTGGTGTGGATTTGTTTGCTTTTCTTTTCCTCCCACTAACTCGTACTTCCATGTCAACCTGCCATTAATGATTCGAGATCACTTTCAACGGCTCCCAATTGAACAGTTATTTACCCAAGTTCGAGAGACCTTCAGGGAAAACGTTGTAAAGCGTTCTCTAGTCTTTTTATTTTTCACCCCTAATTTATATGCCAATGAGAAAGCTTGCAATGTTATGAAAAACACGATAAAAAATGAGCAACTTTTTAAATGCAAAATGGGAGAGAGGTAGATCGCTAGAGCCTAGACTTGAGGGTGGGAGGAGGAGATTAAGATGCTTATATTGTTGAGGGAATGGAGCTAAAAATTATTGTCACGACACTGAGTTAGTCAAGGATCGACTTCATCAAGAGTCGTCAATTTTAGAGAGAAAAAAAAAAAGTGCCAAAGGCGTACAAATTTTTTTTTCATAGTTTTCTTTTTTCCTTTATAATGAAATTTTATCGAGACTAAAAGTGAACATAGCTCTTATATTAAGTTATATTAAGAATGAACCATCGTAAATAAAAAAAAAAAATAGCTTGATTGTTTTTTTGGTTCAATTTTGTTGCTCCAATAGTTAAAATTAGGGGTCCACAATATTTTTGGCTGTATGCTGCTATTATACTAGTATATGAGGGGTGGTCCCTTGTGAATGATCTAATCATGGTAATGAGTTTATGTTTTGATTAGTGAGAAATACGAATGCCATGATTGCTCATGCAAAATGTTGGCTGATATACTTTTTGTTGACCGGTCGGGTAGCACTAATGTCGTAATCACCGGCCAATCTAAATCACTACACAAACAATACATCATTAAGTCACGAAAGAGCTAGGCTATGGTTAATCCCTTCATTATTTCTATCCATCATTTTGTTTTGGCAAAAATGAAGGGAGCTAAAAAAAAAAAAAAAAACTTTTCTGTGGCGGAAGGGAAAAAACGAAAGAGTTGGAAAATTTCCATTTCAATCACACACAATTTCCTTTAAGGTTATGGTTATGGCATGTGTGCATAATACCTTATTTTGGGTGGTTAGACCTTTAAATTTGATCAAAATCATATCATAAATAAAAAATATATGCATAAAAACATTTTCTTGTAATGATAAATTGTAAAATAATAATGGGACATAAAACGAGAAAAAAAAAAACAATATATCAACCTATAACTTTTTAAACGACATCAATGTTAAGAATTAGAAGTCTTAATTTGACCAACACAACGTTTTAGAGAAGGTAAATCAACACAAGTATTTCCAAGAGCTACATAACAACAACACAAACCAGCTACACTAAAATAAAATAAACCACAATCTAAAAAACTTCTAGATGGTTTTGATCGATTTTTGTTCAGTTAGTTTCTGACGAATAGAGGTCGGTTTTGAGAAAGTGGAACCGAAAACCGACTGAATACATAGAGAGTTGGTCAGTTTTTAACCGATAATGGTTGGTTTTGTAGTAGTTAGTTCTAGTTAGTTTTTAACTTAAGTATCCGGCCACGAAACTGAAAGTAATCTGGCAGTTGAGGAGTAATAACTTAGTTTTTATTTAATCCTTCTAACGTTAATGTTATACAGAATAAATCTATCAAAATCTACTTTATGCCAAAAAAAAAAAAAATTCCATTAGAAGCTCTGACTTTGTTGGTTTTCATCTAATATGTAAAGTATATATTATAAATATAATATATTAGTTTGGAAGTTGAACTCCTCGGTCGGTAGATCGAAGCAAAATGTTATTTTTTGTAAACCGACTGTCGGAAATTCATGACCAGTCAGTTTTTACCTTATAATCAATTTTTTCGGTTTTCTTTGATCGGTTAAGGTTTTTTGGTTTTTTTGAACAGTTTTATTTTTGAAGTGTCCAAGTGACTTTGCTACTTTGATCTAGGGCTAGTAATTTATGTTCGCATATTGTTTTCGGGCCAAAACGATTATGACACGACATGATTAATATCAACATAAACACGATATGATTAAAAGATGTATCAAGAACCCAAACATGAACACGAAGCACATTTGATACGGGTAATATGACATGACACATGAACACGTTTATTAAACAGGTCATGGTGGGTTAGCATGACAAAAACACATTTATGACACGATTATGATCTAACTAGCTGAGAAAATTTAAATTTTTATTTAGAATTTAAAAGTGATATTAATTGATTATTAGTTATAAATTGTAGAGAAGTCAACCAAACATATAATAACAAGAACATAAAATTTTTCCAAATATCAATAATTCAAAAAAAAAAAAAACAAAAATCAGTCCCTACACCCTCAAATTAATTTTTAATAACAAAATCAGTCATATATGTTTGTCACTGTTGACATTTGAACGGAAAACATCACGACAATCTTCACCCTCGACACTCCTCTACAAAGCACTAATCTCGTGTCACCTTCTCGCTGCACCATCTTTGTAACAATCACTTCGTAGTAGCGCCACCAGTTACCTCACTCGTTTGGCCATAATGTGGCACTGCTGTGTCATAGTGTCACTGCGTCAACCATCACTATTAGTCTATTAAATTAATTAAAGGACTATATTATTACAATGTAAAAATTTAAGAACTATTTTAACTTATTAAATTAATTCAAGGATCAAATTGTTTTATTTTTTAAAGTTAAGGGAGCTCTAGAACTAGTTATCCCATTTTCTTACAAAAATCATGACTGGACCCACTAAACCCACGAAGAAGATGGTATTTTGTCAGAAAGCTATTCACGTCACAATATTAATCTATCAATTCTCTTTTGTATTTGGACCTCACGCACAAGCAAAACCCTTTTTTGCCAACGGGGATAGAACCCCATCACACACATTGGTGGGCCCCAGTGATTGGGTCCACATGTGTCCCACCAAGTGGGGCCCACCCATTGTTTATGATATGGTTCTATCTCTGTCGGGATATATAGAAATGCTCCACATGAAAAAACCCCAAAGTCGTACATATGGCTTTTTTATATTGATTATTATGCAAATTTGTAGTATAAAAATTGAAAATCTATGTTGTTATTAGAAAAGACTAAAAAAATTACTATATTGCACAGCCATTATTTTATACATGCCAGGTGTAATTTTTATATAAAAAATTTATTAAATTATAAACATTGTGCTTCTTGTCTTGGCATATTACTCCCAAAAATTTGATTTTTTGGGGGTTTTAGTTCCTGATATTAAAATTGACATATGAAATTTGAATTTCACAAAGATACTCATGTCTCAACGCATAGTAATTGAATAGTTATATTTACTATATAACATTCTCCTCTATGTTGTTAGATGTTATAATACCCTTAAAGCATATGATGTTTCTTAAAAACATATCTATAAATAAATAAAGTGAATTTATTCGTCATATTTGCATGTATGTTTTTAAATGTTTTATGAATATCATTGAAATTCTATAATTTTCTATGTAACTTTAAATATTGTATATAAGTGCTATATACAAGAGCATAATTTTTAACGATGATAATTAAAAGGGCCAATAACATATAATTAATTAGTCAATTAAAGTATGAAATTTTTAGTTGAGCGTTACTATTAAGAATGAAATGATATTATTCAAACCGTTAATGTAGTGGTTATTAAATGAGCGCACTGTACATAATGGGATTATGTAGGACTGGGACATGATGTGATAAGAAAAAATGACTAATAATTTCCGTTTAACAAGTTTTAGTTATATCAACCGATGGTCAAATATAAGACAATCTTGATTATGAGTTATTAGTATACTCTTATTTATGGATTTATGTTTTTTATTTGTACGGTACAGATTTAAGAATCTAATCCTATCCCTAATATTTTAGTGGCACAATGAAGTAAGTAGACAAAAATATTAACATTACAAGATGGAATCTATTCCTTCTCAAGAGAAGCAGATAAATAATTTTCTTAAGTATTGATTTAGGGCTTAAATAATAAGAGCGCTCAATTTGTGATTAAATTCATGAATTTATTATTCATTAGAGAATCAATAGCACTCAAGAATAAAGAAGTAATTAGAGAGGTTATGTGACACCCGTTATTCTCCTAAGGGTATTAAGGTAATTAGATTAATTACCTAGTATATATATAAAAAAAAATCAGAAAATCTCTCATAATTCGAAACTCTCTCTCTCTCTCTACTTTCTCTCTCTAAAAAATTCTCTCTCTCTCCTCAAAGATCGTTTGAGATTTCGGCATCCGTTTTCGACACCTCCCGCACCAATGGAAAGCTCTCGACGAGCTGAGTCCAACGAGGTGCCGCGCCGCCCAAAACGCCGCCGGAGGAGACCACGCGCGCCGCCCAAAGTGGCGGCAAAACCCATTTCTTTCCGACGAGATATCTTCGCCGTCCGACGTCCGATCGACGTGATTCTTGTTCCTACACGACCACCGTGATGAGAGGAACAAAACCCACCCTTGGTGGCAGCTCAACAACCGCCGGATTGCTCCGCCCGCCTATTGCCGCCGTGCACCGCCGCCCCCATGGTGGAACTCCGCCTTGCCGGAGGAGGTGACTGACACCACCCCTCCCAATGAGTTTAGAGGATCAAGGAGAGTAAAACCCCTCGATCAATTGCACGAAAGGAGCCGGTTTCGTCGGAGAACGGCCAACGCCGCCGTCAACCGCCGCGGGAGCCTCCGTTTTGGCTCTCCCTAGCCACATTTCTTCAAATTGGATGAGGGGAAATGCTCATAGGAGGATGGGTAGCAAAAGCCCTCAGCCAATTTCAGGTTTCCATCGTCGGAGAATCAAGATCGGAGCTCATCCATTTCTACCGACGTTGTACTTCACGACCCGCTATGTTAGAGGCAGAATTGGGTGAAATTGACCCCGCCATTGGACTCAGAAGGGTCGATTTAGGGGGGGTAGGCCCGAGCCCAGCTGCCAACGGACCCCGATTGACGCCGGTCAACGACGGTCAAAGTCGGTCAACGCCGGTCAACGGTGGTCAACGCCGGTCAACGGCCAGTCAAAGGCCAAAATGAGATTTTGTGATCCGGACCTCCGATCGAAGATCCGAGACCGCCTCCTGACTCGTTTCGATGCTCTGGATGCAATGGTGACCTCCGTTTGAGCAAATTCCACTCCGATGAAAATCATCCGGTACCAACTGTACGCGAATCGAGGCGATTCAAACAACAGAATCGGAGTCCAGAATGACGTTTTCAAGAATGTATGATCTCCAGGAAGCATTCCTAGCCATTCATAGTCGCTCGAGGAGCACTACAGAGGATGCTTCGTAGATACAGCGAGATACAACTGGATCTGTTTAGCTTGGAGTTCAAGATCAATGGAGTATGGAGCTAACGTTAATTGATTCCAGGATTAAGAGACTGTTGATAAGCTTGAAAGGTAGGGATTCTATTACTCATCTTTTGTGAGGTTTTTATAGAATTAAAATTGATTGTTTTGCCGCAATATATATATATCTATGTTGAACTGATATTATATGAGTATCACGTATGAAACTATGACATGGACTCGTCTTGTATTGTACGGCGAGGAACATAATGAATTGACACATGTTATAAATTGAGAAGCATGGTTAGGAAAATTAACTCTATTAATAATGATTTAATATAGAGAAATTGTGAGACATGAAAAGGGCGACGGTTACGTCCTTGGGCATGAATACCCTAAAAGGTAAAATAGGGGGAAGGTGATGACGCTTCCTTGGGTTGAAAGTCCCAGAACACACTGTACAAGAATTGATTTGGTGAGGACTCGGGGCTTGATGTCCCCTCACCGGAACACCCTTGGAATGTTTATAGGGTGATCAAGTGCGCCCATTTGGGTCTCGATGAGTTGAGTGATACTCAATTTAACATGGATACCTAGGAACAATGATGATTGGTAATATTTGTATAAATGTGTAATTATGACACTTGGTAAAGATTAACTACGGTATCCATAAGATGTGATCATAATAAACCTCATAATCTGGAATATGATGTGACTTACTGACCATGCAGATTTTAATGTGGTAATGATAAAAACCTAAAGGTGAGTAATGGCTTTCTCTACTGAGCATAGTGTTGCTCATTCCCTTATGTTTATATCTTTTCAGGACTCACTAAGTGTGAGGTGGCTACGAGAAATATAGTTGAGGAAGTGATGTAACTATATTACATTGGGACTGCTTCAATCGTTGAGAATGTTCTTCATGATAATGTAAGCATCAATTGTTACTTTCTGTGACTGTATTATAATGTGTTGAGGGTTAAAATGATGATGACAACAGTTTATATTATTAAATTTAAGGTGCTACATTAAAACTGTGGTTTATTTGTCGTTTATATTTTTATTTTTGAGTTGAGAGTTTTCATTTAAGTCCCGGGCAAATTTTATTTTTAAGGTTTTACTTTTATTATTTATTTTTATTTTATCTCATTAACAACTGTTAACCCCCATATAGGGACGTTACAGGTTAATGGATATTACGTAACTCTAATTTTGAATTATTTATGGAGGATCGACTTCCATGCAATGGCTATATCAAATGAACGACTCTAAAAAACAAATAATTGAATATCTATAATTTAAGAGTGCAATTTCAAGTATTTAATGAAGTAGAGTAATATATTAATTAAAAAGTTTAATTAATATATTGATTTTATTGGAGCTTAAAATTATGAGTTTATTAGTCCTCTTGTCTTCCTTGTAAATATTGTTTGGACAAGGCAAACCATATATTACATATTTTCTTAAGCTTTTTTTTTTTTTTTCATTTTTCTATCTATTTATTATCTATTTCACTTTTGTATACTTGCTGGTCTTAAATCTTTTAAGATGAGATCTTAAGTAGCAACAAAAAGATAAAGGGGAAATGCAATTTTTTTTTTTTAAAGAACCACTTCCAAACGGGGATTGCATTTTTCTTTGATTTTACAGACTCTCTGATTGCAAAATAGAGGTGGGCAAGGACTGAAGCTACTGTCGATGCCGATATGTTAATATACATAGGCTTGGTCATGTAATAATTACTGATTTTAATTAGCTCAATACTTGTTGATTTTGAGCTGTTGATCAATAGAGATTTGTTTTATGAATTCACGTGTAAACATGTCAACTTTGTCACCTACCAGAATTTCCTCTTGTTGCACGTTCAAATTCGCACAGCAGGTTCAACTCACCGGCGCTTGCGATTGTTGACCATAATAAAGTGTAGAGTTTCAATTGTAATTGTTATTTTTGTTTGAAATTGAAGATGGGTACGTATATGGATTCATTGAAGTTTTGTGTTTGAAATTTTATGTAAATTTATTTTCTCGTGGAATTTGTTGATATTTGATTAATGTATTGGAATTTGTTTAACTGTGGAATTTATTTATCAATGTGGTTTCGTTTGATTTTTTAATTGTTATCGTTGAAAATTGATGTTTTGACTAGTTTGTGTCTTTGGTTATTGAGTTTTTTTTTTTTTTGGTTGAAAATAATTACAAAAAAAATGATAGATTCCGCTCTAACATCTACCGGACTCTATTTCGACAGCCCATGTCGAAAATGGGTGGTTTTTTTTTTTGAAAATAAAAATAAGATGATCTGCTAGATTCTACTACCATTCCATTATATTCCACTCCAGCGGCCCATGTCGTTGACTAGAGATGTCGGTATTTTTATTAAAAATAAAAAATAAGATAATCTAATAGATTCAGTTCTAACATCTACCGGATTCTACTTTAACAGCTATGCTAGCGACCATAAAAATCTACTACATAAAGGAGTAAGAAAGAAGTGTAATTTACATTTTTAATAGCTTGCCTTATCTAATTAAAAAAGAAATGGTAACTTGTATTAATAAATCACATTTTTATACAATAAAAGGACGACTTTGTAAAGAGTTTTATAAGAAAGCGGTCTTGAAAAAAGGTTCCTTTGGAGGCACATTTCTGCGCTTTCCCTAAATAAAAGTAATGTTTTAGATGCTAATAAAATTACGACTAGTGTTAATAAAATTACGACTAGTATTAATAAATCACATTTTTGTTCAATAAAAGGACGACTTTGTAAAGAGTTTTATAAGAAAGCGGTCTTGAAAAAAGGTTCCTTTAGAGGCACATTTCTGCGCTTTCCCTAAATAAAAGTAATGTTTTAGATACTAATAAAATTACGACTAGTGTTAATGAGAACAACAACAATGAAGATTCAACTGAGGAACCTGAACAGCCAAATAACAAGTGAACCACTCAGCTTCGTCGACATCCCATGAAACAAAGCATGCAAGCGACCACTTGCAAAAGCCAAGAAACAATGAATACAGCTCAAATTTAGGGCATTAGAGTTACTTTCATTCAACTAGCCAATTTGAGAGAATCGTATTTATTGACCTCAACAGGAGTAAAGTACATATTCAGTACAAAGGAGATCAAATTAAAAAAAAAGAAAAAAGAAAGAGGAATAATTACCCTAGAGTGGGAAGGATAACAAGGTTGAGATTAGATGGTTTTGATCCGTCTGAGGACCTTTTCTACTTCGTTTATATTTGGCCTCTCTTCGGGATTGATTTTAACACAACGCAGTACTAGCTTAACATATTCCATTACTTGCGATCTGTTTTCTTCAAGACAAAAAAAGAAAAAAAAAACGAACAAACAAACAAAACAAAAAACAACAACAACAACAACTAGTTCTAGGCAGACAAGAACAATAACGTTAGATGTTTTCTATGAGCCTTAGTTCCTTTCCTACTTCGACCATGTCGGGCCTATCATCAGGATTTGTTTTGAGACACCTCTGAACGAGCTTAACATATTCCATTACCTGTGCTCTGTTTTCTTCTTGCAGTTCAAACTCAATGTATTCTTCTAATATTCTCCCATGGAAATCCTCTACCTGAAAGTTTGAATTTACTGGCGTTCCGTTTTCTTCTTGCTCTCCGTTTTCTCCTTCTTTTGAGTCCCTCAAAGGAAAAAAGTTAATTCCTTTGCGGGGGCCCTCTGGATCCCAAATGAAAATGTTGGATCTCTCTCCCGTAAGGACTTCGAGCAAGAAAACCCCAAAGCCATAGACATCACTCTTCTCCGTATATCGTCCATCCGAACCTTTCCCCCGATCAAATTCAATTTCAGCCATAACTGTTGATGCAGTAGAAAGAGTTCTTACTCCATTCTCCACTACTCCATTCTCCGCTATCTCAGGTGCCACAAACCCGAAAGTCCCCACAACTTCTGCTTCTACATGGTCTTCACTCTCTGGAATTGGTAGCGCCTCTTTGAAGTCAAACAGCTTCGCAACATAGTTTTGGTCTAAGAACATGTTCTGGGGCTTTATATTTCTATGGATTATCGTCTTTGACAGGCCGTGGTGGAGATACGCAACCGCGTTTGCTATTCCGGTGACAATTCTCAACTTGAGCTCCCAGGGTAGTTGAATGTCCTTGGGTCTATAAATATGCCTTCCCAGATTTCCTAATTTGGGAAATTCGTAGACTAGTAAGGGTAACTCTGTTTCAAGGCAGCACCCCAAGAGCTTGAGAACGTTCTTGTGGTTGCTCATGCTTGACGCTATCGCAACTTCGTTTGCAATTTTTTCTAGTACTTGATCATCTTTGCAATCTGGTGTGAACCTTTTCACCGAAATTTCACGGTTTTCGTGAATTCCTTCGTAAAGTTGATAGTTCCAGCCCTTGTGTATTAGCCATCTGAAGTCACCAGTTGCCTTGTGGAGTTGCTGAGCAGAGTAGGACCGAATCAGATTGCAGTCTCCATTGTGTAAACTGATGACCTTTTCTAACACTGCAGCTCCATTCTTCAGGAAGAAGCCCTCCTCCTCCTTTTCTCTCTTGTCTTTCTTGTTTCGGAGTCCTGGGAGCATGATGGAAGATTATTTTTATCGGAGTGAATTTATCTGTATCGTGGCTCTTTATGCAGCAAAGCAAAAAAGGAAAATAAATGAATAAAAAGAAAAAGTTCTTAGCACGTCGGAAATAGTGGATGTTTATGCTGCTTCAAAAAAAAAAAAAAAAAGACATTGGGGGGAACGTCAACGATAATCAAGGCCGGCTCTAGGTGCTTTGGGGTGTTGGGAAAAAATTTTAAAGTAGCCTTTTTAAAAATTAAAATATAATGTTATTAAAGTTAATAAATTGAATAAAATTGAAAAATTACATAGCAAAAATTGAAAATGTCAATTACATAGTAAATATCAAAAATTTGTTTACTCTTTCTAAAGTGTAAAATAGATAGAAGTAAATATTTATTTATCAGCAAACAATAAAAAGAAGAATTTTTTAATTTTTTTCCTACTTCTAGAAAAACTGTTTCTTTATATTTCTTTCTATAAATAAATCAATCCTATGTTTTTCAAAAATGTTATTTGTAGTATACAAATTAAACCCTTTTATCATAATTTTTTTAAGGAAGGAATAGTTACTTTCTTCTGAAAAAGAATGGTTTGATATTATAAAAATTCGATTTGAAATTCTAAAACATTTGAAGAGTGATTTTCAAAAAAAAAAAAAATAAATAAATAAGTAAAGAGTGCTCCACTGATTTATTATGTTGTCACCTTTAATATGTCAAAAAGAAGTTTCAATGTATCATTAAAGGATTTGTTAGTTATCTTGTTATTTTTTAAAAAACTCAAATCTATTAATTAATGCCTAAAAAGTAGGCTATTGCTATTCCAACTTTTAAAAAACGGGGCATTAATTAATGCCTAAATATATGGGCCTTACGCAATTGCAGAAGTTGATTATGCCTAAAGGATTTTGTATATTATGCGAAAAATCACTTTGGTAGTTTGTGTTTTTTAAAAAATTACTTCGGTATCGTGCGTTATTGATAATATTGAAATGGCACCTGCACGTTTAAAACAAATCATTTCATTTCTTTAAATTAAAGTTGATTTTTTAATATAGAATGTCCTTCATACCCTTCTCTTCTTGTTATTTAATTGGTTCAAAGTTAAGAAAAATGACGGAAAATATCATTAATTAATATTTAAACACAAGGATAATATGTACTTTTATTCTTTGTCTTTTTTAATTGTGGACCATTTAAATAAAAAAGAAAAAAGATTTTTTTAAATTTTTAATGGACCGTGTTTTAGGTTTATTCAAATACTATATATTCAGTTTTTAATCTTGTTGATTAACTATCATGTTATATTTAATACGCAAATTTATATCTTTTTTCAATCAATCTTCAGTTTTAATTTAAAAATTACCCAAAATACCCTCAAATAGAAAAATAAGAAAACTTTAAACCAAGGTTCTTAACTCAAAAATGTCTAAAATACCCTCAAAAGATATATATATTTTTGTCAATCTTTGTTTTTGTTTTTTGAAAGTTTTAGTTTTTCCTTTTTATTTAAGGATAATTTATTCATTTTAAAAGTCAAAATCGATTATTGATTGAGTTAAAGTATAAATTTGTATAATATGAAGCTATACATTTGATGAGATTAAGAAACGAAAGTATAGTTTTAAATAAACGTAAAACGAAGGAAATAAAAAGATAGATATCCCAAAAGCAAAAGAAAAAGTAGAAAAGATATTTCATGTCACTAAATACCATTTTAGAATACCAAGATCATATTTTTAAAAAAACACGACGAAATAGTTTTATTATTATAATTTAGAAATATAAGGTATGAAAATGTTTTTTTTTTTCCAAAAATATAGGAAGACAGCTTGAAAGGACCACTGAGTTAGTGATCAAGGGCGGAGGTAGTAAAGGTAATATGGCCCTTCGAATATGGTGGTTGCGGATACTTAATGGAAGAAGGCTGATATTTACAGTTTAGGAGTTCTGATCCTTGTCATTGTGTCTGGTAGAAGGCCATTGCATGTTCTTGCCTCGCCGATGAAGCTCGAAAAGGCCAATTTAATAAGCTGGTGTAGGCAGTTAGCCCAAGCTGGAAATGTCTTAGAGCTTGTGGATGAGAAATTGAAAGATGAGTTCAACAAGAACCAAGCCAGCTTGTGCATCAACTTGGCAATCACTTGCCTGCACAAGATGCCCGAGTTGAGATCAGATATTGGTGAGATTGTTAGGATTCTGAGAGGGGAAATGGATCTCCCTTCATTGCCTTTTGAGTTCTCTCCATCTCCACCTTCCAAGTTGTACAGCAGGTCAAGAAGAAAACACAAGGGCACTGCAGATTAGGCTTTGTAACATTGTTTTCCTCTTTCTTTTTTTTTTTTTTTCAATTAATTAACTTTCTTTTATGGTTTTCTAATTGGGGCTCTTGGCCACATGTAATATAGCAGAGATGACTGGAAATCCAACAAAAATTTGGGAACAAATTAAGCTTGGGTTGCATAATGTGGATTATGCTGTATGTATATCAGATAGAGTTCTGCTTAATTATGTTTCAATGCTTTGCTTTGCCACTTGAGGCACAATGGCTCATGTTCATCTTCACTGAGTCTATTATGTGCTTTGTCTTTCTCATTTTCTCTTTTGAGGATTTATTTATTTATTTTTGGTTTCTTTTTGCTTGACGAAATCAAAACTGAGCCCAAAAATCATGCTTTGTTTGAAGCAAGATAGATCTGTTGCAACATTTGCTTTCAAGTATTGGTGTGGATTTGTTTGCTTTTTCTTTTTCTTCCACTAACTCGTACTTCCATGTCAACCTGCCATTAATGATTCGAGATCACTTTCAACGGCTCCCAATTGAACAATTCTTTACCCAAGGTCCAGAGAGACTTTCAGGGAAAAAGTTGTAACACTTTCTCTAGCATGTTTTTCTTTTAACCCTCAATTTATATGCTAATGTGAAAGCTCGCAATTGTTATAGATCTGTTATTATAGTGAAAATACAACGAAAAATAAGTAACTTAAATGCAATATGCAAACTGGCAAGAGAGGGAGATACCTAGAGCCTAGACTTGACGTTGGATGGAGCAGGTTTTGAGATATATATATATATATTGAATTAATATGCTTATATTGTTGAGTATATGGAGCCAAAAATTATCGCCATGACACAAGGTTATTTCGCAGATTGACTTTATTAAGAGGTACCGATTTTAGAATTAGGAGTAGTTAGGGGGAAAAAAAAAGGAATGTAAGAGTTGTGAGAATTTTTGTTGTTGTTGTGTTTTTCTTTTTCTTTACATTGAAATTTTATAGAAGAAAGTAACTCTCAATATGAGAGTAAACCACCCGAAAAAAAAAAAAAAATATATATATATATATATATATATATGTATGATTTTTTTTTAATTTCAACTTTGTTGTATGATATTAGAAATTAGGCGTCCATAATATTTTTTTTGCTGCATGCCAGTATATTTTCGCCTCTTTTTTCCTATAATATGGTAAGGAAGTTATTTTTTTGATTTGTAGAGAAATATGAGTTACATAATTGCCCATGCAAAATGTTGGTTAATACTTTATATACTTTTTGTTGACAGGTCAGGAAACACTAAAGTCGTAATTACCGGCCAATTCAAATCACTAAACAAAATATACATCATTAAGACACGAGAGAGGTAGGCTATGATTAATCCCTTCATTATTTTAATCTATCATTTTCTTTTCGCAAACATGAAAGGAAAAAAAATTGCCGTGAGAAAGGGAAAGGAGTTGGGAAATTTCTTTTTTTAAAAAAAAAATAAAAGTTTCCTTTTCAATCACACACAATTTCCGTTCAAGCTATTATTATGACGTGTGCATAATACCTTATATTAGTGGTGGACATTTCAGAGCCTTAGATCTAATCAAAATCATATCATAATAACACAATATACGCATAACAAACGTTTTCTTATAATTAAACATTGTCTTATAAAAATTTGTAAAATGACAAACTTTTTTTTAATGGGACGTAAAAGGAGAAAAAAAAATCCGTCCACTTATAAATTCCCTGATTCGACCAACACTGCGTTTTAGGGTACGGAAGGTAAATCAACGACAAGCTTTTCAATTAAAGATATAGAACGACAACAAGAGCCAGCTACACAAAAATAAAATAAACGACAGAGTTTAAAACAAAAAAAGGACCCTTCTAGATGGTTTTGATGTGTCGAAGTGCCTTAACTACTTTGATTATGCTGGGCCTCTCGTCGGGATTTTTTTTTTTTTTTTTTTACACAATGCTGTCCGAGCTTGGCATATTCCATTACTTGTGCTCTGTTTTCTTCTTGATGGTAAATCTTCCAATATTCTGCTATTATTTTCTCTCCAAAATCATCTGACAGAACCCTTTGAGCCCATGAAGAAGATGGTATTTTATCGGAAAGCTCTGCATGCCACAATATTGATCTATCAATTCTCTTCTGTATGGGAGTTAGGACCTCACACCATAAAATCCCAAAGCCGTACACATCACTCTTTTCTGTATAACGAGCCATAGAGCCTGCATTCAAATCCAAATGGCTTATCTTTGTCGCCGGAGCAATGAACCCAAAAGTCCCAAAAGCTCCGCATCAACATGGGTTTCGCCCTCGGGAATTGGTACTACGTCTTGGAAGCTGAACAGCTTCGCAGCCTTGTTTTTGTCTAAGAATATACTGGAGGGCAGTATACGTCGATGGATAATCTGTAGAACACAACACTATCGGGCATAAACCAATTTTTATTATTATTTTAATAAAAGTTACACCAAACCACAAAAGGGAAGAACACAAAATAACAGATACACTAACAAACATGGCACTTAGCATGCTATAGAATTATTCTCACAAAGAAACACTCATAGACAACTTTCTACTGCATTAAGGCTGACCGTCCTTCATTTGGGAAGGAATGAGCCAATTTATAGGCTGGAGAAACTTGCTTTTCAAGTTTTGGGCAAGTGTATAATGATGGAAAAAAATCTTAGAATTAAATAAGTAATTTACATATTTAAATTAAGGATTTTCTTGAAAATATCATGTATGAATTTTGTGATAGAAGGATTTATAGAATTAATATAAAAATATTTCAAAAATTCTATAGTAAATTTTAAAGTTAAATTTATTAACCTTCGTGATTTAATTGATTGATAAATTTTGATAAATTTTACCACAACTTAAGGCAGAAGAAATTTTAATTCGTAAATAACTTGAGAAATTTAATTATAAGAATTATCGAGTAAAGTACAAAGTTAGCAGTATACCGAGAAATACTCTAACGCATATTAGATCCTTAATGGCCAACTAATTTGAAAGTCGGAGCTACGTGAGTAGTAATTTCGGTAAGAAATGCTATGTGAACTTGAAAAGTGACACCGTCAAAAACTATGTCATTACCGAGTCTTAATACTGAAAAAGTCAAGTATAGATTTTTATTAAGTTTAGGATAAATTTTTAAGACTCAACACAGTCAAAATTGGCACGTGATTAAACTTATGTTGATATCGGTTCATATGTGGTTGGCGTATCACTGTATTTGAAAAAGAAAGAGACTTGTCAAATATTAAAATCTCCTATCAATAAAATTAAAGAAAGAGACCTGTCAGATATTAAAATCTCCTGTCAATAAAATTAGTCATTGTTGATAGTATAAAAATTATCTATTTAAGGGGAAACTTGCAAGAAAACACAAGATACAAATAGTAACCCTTGATTTAAGCTTCATATGATGATGCTTGTACTCTTTTGATTATATGAGATACAAATCTCACCTACCATAGTTAGAATATGGTACCAACATTAAGGACATTAAGCCAAGCTTAAGCTTCATCTGAGTCACTTAAGAGACTAATTAAACTAAGGATAGGTGGGGGCACTAATTAAGTTTGGTCTATAAATAGGTGTCCAAGCACATGACCACATCTTTTCTTCATTTTCCTCCCCTATTTCTCTTCCTTGCCCATGCATTCCAAGAGGTCTCCAAGAAAAAAATTTCTTCCATTTTCCCTTTTCAAAACCTAACTCAAATCAAGCTCAAGTCTCACTAAGAAGTTTTTCTCTTCTTCTCCACCTTTGAAAAACCAGGCCTACTATAAGTTTTCCTGAAGAAAATTTTCTCCCATTTTCTTGCCCAAGAACCAGTTTTCCTCTACACAAGTCTTCAAAAAATTTCTCTCCATTTCACCCTAAGATCCCTTATCAAAGAAGAAGAAAAAGAAGAAGAACAAATAAGGAAAAGAGGAAGGAGAAAGTTGGATCTTTGGTAGTAAACTTCAAGGGTAAATTTCAATCTTTTTTCTTTTATTTACTTAGAAAAACCAATATTAGATTTTTAAGGGAAAAGTTGGTGTTTTAGAGTATTGACAAAGAGGAAGGAGGAACTAGTGGCCCTAGATCAAATCACCAAGGTATTGCCATCAAGGGTAAGAATCCTAAATTTTGTCCTTAAATTTACTAAGGTTAAAGTTTATATTTTTATGAGTGATTGGATGATTGGGTGAGGAAATAAATTGTAATAATTATTTATGTGTTGGTTAGTTTATTTATGCATGTATATGATGTAAAAAGTTACTGGTTGCATGATAATTTTATGTTTTTGTAAGTTTTGGTTTGTGGAAAAATTTTCCATTAACTTTGAACATGTAAATGGAAGCCTTAGAGTCAGTTTTTAAAACTTTTTTAAACATGGAACTTTTAGTTTTCAATGTTTTGAACAAAACACCATGACTAAGCAAAAACACAGTTTTAACTCCAAGTAGTTTTTATGGAGTGCCTAAAATAGTCCCAAAAACTAAACTAAAGCAGTCCCAAAATTGCCTAAAGCAGTTTGTAAAAAACTGCAAAAATAGTTTGGTGTGCTGGAAATATTTTGATATTTTGGGACCATTTTGGATCTAAATTTCATGTTTTGCTGAACACAAAAGTTTTAGATTTCAACGAGATAAACAGCTTTTGTGAAGAAACTTTTTTCAAAATCTGCATCTAAAATATAGTTATGGATAGTTTTTCAAAACTATCTAAAAATAATATTTTTGAGCTGAAAACAGTTTTTAAGTTTCGGGTCATTTTGAGACCAAGTAGTAATTTTTGCTAAACATGAAAGTTTTAGTTTGTAGAAAAATGAAGAACTTTCATGGAAAAAGTTTTGTAAAAATCTTCTTTTTAAATGGACTTTAATTGAGATTTATAAAAACAGTCAAACCTTTTTAATCGGTAAAATTTGCAAAGTTTAACCGGAAGACAATTATGCCAAAAAAAAGATAACTGGGACTTTAAACCAAGTATGAAAATCATTAAGACACATATCTAAAATAAGTAATTTTTATGAAGAAAAACTTTAAAAGAAAAGCTGCTTTTAATATATGATTTTATATTAGCTTTTTAAAGCTAACCGAAAAAGTACATTTCCGTACCATTTTTATAAACAAAGATCGTGTGACTATAAAATCTTGTTTTTCAACAAACCAAAAAATTACAGTGCTCTAAAAAGATATAAGCCTGAGATTTAGTGGGTTACTGATTTCTGATATTATTTTATAGAGCGATTTTTATTTGAATCTCTAAGTTAAATGGATGAGATTTTCTAAAAATAAACTTTAATAGTTTTCAATGTCACACTAATTCAGCTATCATAAAACCGATACGTTAGAGTCCTAGTACCACGATGCTAGGCATGGATCCAACACCCGTTTCAGTCTAAAACGTTACTCGGGTCATAGCTTCGACAATATAGCGTATAGGACACACGAGATCATTTTTGGGTTTAACGGGTTTAGAACTAATTACGAACCCATTAAATGGATTTAGAATATGGCTAATTAGAACTTAGTTTAAGAATCATAAATTTAAGAAATGTCTAATTTAGTGGATTAAGCTCATATAGATTTAATGACGATAGATAATTAATTAATTATTTTAAATTAATTAATTATCAACTTTGATATGAACTAGTGGCAATTAAGGAAAATTTTAAATATTATGAGGATTTAATAAAATAATTAAACCTTGTAATAGAAATAGTGAATTTTATGATCATTTGATAAAAGAATTACGATCTAATAGAGTGATCAAATTCTTACGATTATGCTCAAATTAAAAATAGCATAAAATAGGTAATTCTTACACACTCTTAATGGGTATTTTGTACAGATTTATTTCCATTGGAGAAAAAGGGAATTTAGAATTTTTAGGGAAGCCTACTTCACTGAAACAAGTAAGCAGGAATCTCACCTACAAAATAAATAGTTTAAAATAATAGTTTTTTTTTTCTAAAAGTAGTAAGTATGTTTAAATTCTAGTCACAGTATGCTATGTTATGTCATATTGCATGCTCACTAAATTGATTAGTGAAAGGTCTAAGGATGAACTAATTAAGAGAGTCGTACCAACCTCTTGACCTAAGGCGAGGCTTAAGATTTAAAAAAAATGATAACTTAAATTAAGTCACGGAATTGTTGGAACTTTGCAAACCCTAATATCCCATTGATCGCGTGTAAAATGTAGACTACTTGGGCCCAATAAATAACAAGACAAGATCATAACTGAGCATAATCAGGATATGCATTTTTAATGTTATTACATGATATTTCAAATGTTTTGTGAGTTATTATTCCCACTTGCTGAGCGAAAGCTCATTCAAGAATATTCATACTATAGGTAAACAACCTGCCAGTAATATTTAATATTTTTCTGTCTAATTATTATCTATTTCACTTTTGTATACTTGCTGGTCTTAAATCTTTTAAGATGAGATCTTAAGTAGCAACAAAAAGATAAAGGGGAAAGGCAATTTTTTTTTTTTAAAAAAAAGAATCACTTCCAAACGGGGATTGCATTTTTCTTTGATTTTACTGGCTCTCTGATTGCAAAATAGAGGTGGGCAAGGACTGAAGCTACTGTCGATGCCTATATGTTAATATACATAGGCTTGGTCATATAATAATTACTGATTTTAGTTAGCTCAATACTTGTTGATTTTGAGCTGTTGATCAATAGAGATTTGTTTTATGAATTCACGTGTAAACATCTCAACTATGTCCACTTTGCCACCTACCAGAATTTCCTCTTGTTGCACGTTCAAATTCGCACAGCAGGTTCAACTCACCGGCGCATGCGATTGTTGACCATAATAAAGTATAGAGTTTCAATTGTAACTGTCATTCTTGTTTGAAATTGAAGATGGGTACGTATATAGATTTATTGAAGTTTTGTGTTTGAAATTTTATTTAAATTTATTTTCTCGTGGAATTTGTTGATATTTGATTAATGTTATTGGAATTTGTTTAACTGTGGAATTTATTTATCAATGTGGTTTCGTTTGATTTTTTAATTGTTATCGGTGAAAATTGATATTTTGACTAGTTTGTGTCTTTGGTTATTGAGTTTTTTTTTTGTTGTTGTTGAAAATAATTAAAAAAAAATGACAGATTCTGCTTTAACATCTATTGGATTCTATTTCGACGGCTAGTAAAAAATGGATGGTTTTTTTTTTTTGTTGAAAATAAAAATAAGACGATATGGTAGATTCTTAAACCATCATAATTTGAAGTCCTAAAAGGAAAGAACCTTTAAGAGAATCCTATCAAGAACATAGATATATTGCTAGAAAACGGCATTCACCATTATAAGGATAAAATTTTATATATTATAAAGGAAAAATCACTTTAATACTTAATTTGTGTTTATTGAAAATTTGCTTTGATTATTTTTTTTTTTATAATTAGGATGTTTAGTAGCACAATGAGAACCACACGATTTTTATTATAATGCTTTTTTTCTTTTATAAAGTTTAACGCAAAAATGGTTAGAATCATACTCCTAAACACCTTAAATATCAAAATTATACCCTCATATCTTAAAAAAGAAAATACCCAAAACACTCTCTGTGTTTTGCCTAAATACAATTTTTGCAAATCGTATTATAAAAATGTTCAAAACATCACCCATGTCTATAAAATCATACTCAAAATACCTTTTGATGCAATTAATTTTTTTTAAGAATTTCAAAAATATCCTTCCTAATCTAGATTAAATGTTATATTAGATATTGTTTGACTTAAAAATTAAATAAAAAGGTAGTTTAAAATGTTCAAATATATAATTCAATTAAGCAAATATTTTAGTTATTTTGAGGGTTTTTAATTTTTTAATATTTATTTTATTTAGTATTTTGGTTTGATAATGCTTTAAATTGTATTTAGAGACTAAAGTGGAAATAAACTTGGAACTAAAGTGTGGCAAAATACTTATAGTTTAGAGATTAAAAATGCCAATTACCCGTAAAAAACTTAAAACAATAAGTAAAAATGAAAAAGAAAATTGTAATAGGGAGTCCAGCCACACAAAAAAGAAAACAGGTAAAGCCAAGCCTAAAAACAATAACATAAAAAAGGACAAAGACGTAACGAAACGACATCAAATGACAATGAAACTGTTTCAAACTGTAAAGATACTTTTTCAAAGAGTAAACATAGTCTTCTTTACCTGTAACAATGAAGCCCTCTGGTTGCAGCATGTAGATGTCTTCCTCAAGCTCTCTATGCAAAAATATAGCCTTCAGATCTAACTGCTCAAGCTCAAGATCATGAGTAGCCACAATACCAAGCAAGGCTCGAATTGAGCTATGCTTAACCACAGGAGAAAAAACATCTGTAAAGTCAACACTTGGAACCTGACTGTATCCTTTTGTAACTAGTCTAGCCTTGTACCTAGCTTCTTTAATTCTTGGGTACCTTCTTTTCTTTTAAATACCCATTTGTAGCGAACAGCTTTTTTCCCTTTGGGTAACTTCACCAAATCCCATGTGCCATTCTTATGTAGGGATTTTATCTCCTCCTGCATAGCAATTATCCACTTACCAAAGTCAACTGAATTAACTACCTTTTAATAGGTAGAAGGCTCCTCACTAGACTCAATACCTTCTGCCACTAATTAAGCATAAGCCACCAAGTCGGCCTCAAGATACCTCTATAGAGGCCTAACATCTCTCCCCGGCCTATCCTTGGCAATAGAATACTGTGGTGGTGGCGTTGGTGGTGATAGGGAAATAATATCGTCTTAACTCTCTGAACTTGACTAGGAAGTCGAATCGGATGATGTACATATCTCAATTTGAAACTCCACCTATCTGCCAGATCTCTCCTAATTAACGTCACTAGATCCCGTAGTAGATGTTCAACGTAACATGGTAGTTTCATCAAATACAACATCTCTACTAATAATAACTTGCTTGGTTTCCGGGCACCACAACTTGTAGCCTTTAACTCCAGGCTTATAACCAAGAAATATGCACTTCATGGATCTAGGCTCTAACTTTGTATTGTCAACATGAGCATAGGCGGGACAGCCAAAAATTCTTAAATTAGAGTAATCTGCAGGTTTACCTGACCACATCTCTTGTGGAGTCTTCTTGTTAATGGTGATGGAAGGAGAGAGATTGACCAAGTAGCAAGCTGTAGAAGCGGCTTTAGCCTAAAACGACTTAGGTAGCCCAGCATTGGAGCGTATGCAGCGCACTTTCTCCATCAACATCTTGTTCATCCTCTCGGCCACACCATTTTGCTGCGGAGTACATCGAACTGTTAAGTCCCTCAAAATTCCTTCTGATTTACAGAAGGTATTAAATTCATCTGAACAAAACTCCAAGCCATTATCAGTGCAGAGATGTTTAACTGGCATACTGGTCTGCTTTTCTACTATGGTATTCCAATATTTGAAAGTAGCAAAAACATCATTCTTTTGCTTTAAAAAGAATGTCTAAACCTTCCTGGAATAGTCATCAATGATGGTAAGCATATAACTAGCACCACCTCTAGAAGGAACAGTAGACGATCCTCAAAGGTCAGAAACATACTCCAAAATATCTTTTATGTTGTGAATGCCTTTGCCAAATCTGACTCTCCCTTGTTTCCTAAACACACTATGTTCACAAAACTCTATCTTGCCTATGCACTATCCATCAAGAAGCCCTCTCTTACTCAAACTCTACCATCCCAAGCTCACTCATATGCCCTAATCGTATATGCCATAACTTAATGAGATCATCATCGGACATAATCGATGTAGTAACATCTGAATCTCCTATAACTGTAGTACCCTGTAAAACATACAAACCAACAATCTTCTTTTGCCCTTTCATCATCATAAGAGCGCTTTTACTAAATTTCAGAACTCCACCTTCACCGAAGTACTTGTACACTTAGCATCAAGAGTACTTAAGGAAATTAAATTCCTCTTAAGATCGGGGACATGTCTTACATCACCTAGTGTCCTCACTACACCATCATGCATCTTAATTCTGACGGTACCAATGCCAAGGTGTTGTTTCCCATCAAACAAAACCATCTCATATGTTGAAAATCAGTCCCGGTTGGGACACATATGAAACGTACATGCAAAGTCAAGAACCTAATCCTTACTGGGTTTGGAATCACCATCAGAAATTACAAAAGCTAACCATTAGAGACTTATTTAACGATACTAGCCTCACCGGCATCCGGTTTCTTCCCGTTTTGATTTTCAACCCTCTTGTTTTTATTCTGCAACTTATAACATTCAGTTTTAATGTGCCCTTTCTTCTTGCAATAGTTACAGAACTTCTTCTTATTTCTGGATTTAGACCTACCTTTATTCTTAGTCCTAGAACTTCTCTCTTGGGTTCTACCTCTAACAACTAAACCCTCTCCTTGTGTTTTGGATCTAGTCTCTAATTGCTTCATCTTTTCTTTAGAAAATAAAGCCTCATAAACCTCATCTAGGATAAGAGTGTCTCGACTATACAAGATAGTATCCTTAAATGTGGCATACAATGAAGGTAGTGAACATAATAAAATTAACCCAAGGTCTTCTTTGTCATACTTAACTTTCATAGCCTCTAAATCAGACACAATCTCCTTAAACACAGTTAAGTGATCTTCGAGAGACATACCTTCAAACATATGGTGAGAGTACATATACTGCTTTAGATGAATTTTGCTAGTCAGACTCTTGGTCATGCATAATTGCTCCAGCTTGAGCCATAAAGAAGTAGCGGTCTTTTCCTTTAGTAGATCCTGCAAAATCTGATTTGACAAATGAAGGTGTACTTGGGACAAAGCCTTCGGTCCTTATGCTTTTTTTCCTCCTTCATCCATGATGAGGGCATCTTATCGAGACCCAATAGCACATCATCAAGGTCCATTTGTGCTAGAACGGCCTGCATCGTCACTTGCCATAGAGAAAACCTTGTTGTGCAAACTAGTAGTAGAATATCAAATTCTATGGTTGTCATTGCAAATCAAAGCCAACGCTCTTATACCGCTTGTTAGAAATTAAAGCAACACTAGTAGAAATTGTAGATTACACGACGGTTTAAAACTGTCGTGGTATGTTTTCACGACGGTTTAAAAACTGTCGTGTAATCGTCCGTCGTAGTACCAACGAGACTTTTTATGACAGTTTTTTACCGTCGTAGATTCCTTATTTTGGTGGGGTTATGGGATCTTAGGACGAGGCTACCACGACAGTTTTCACTAAAAACCATCGTGAAACGCTAAGCTTACATTAGGAAAATTGTCGTATAAGCTATGCCTTACACGACGATTTTTATGAAAACCGTCATGTAAGGCTCTTGTTTCACGATCGTTTCACTAAAAACCTTCGTGTAAAATTTGGTTTGAAGCCAAAAAAAAATAACCAAAATTTCTGGTGTCCCACAAGATGAATAATCCCGTGTTTTTACCATTAATACAATGGCCTAATTTCATAATCACATAATTATATTGAACTATAAAATTTTTACAAAATCATATATATATTTACATTGTAAAGTCATATACTCTTTTCATGCTTGTATAACAGTTGATGGATTTTTTGTGTCTAAGTCCATGCATGCTATCATGTGTGAGGTAAAGAAAGAAAAATAAAAATAAATATAATTAACAAAAATAATGAAAATAAAATTAATTAACTAAAACACAAACACAAATACAAAAATACAGTTATAGAAGCTTTTCATCAAACATGTGGTGGGCATCACAATAATACTTAGGCATCACAAACACATAAAAGTAACTTATTCTCACACCAAAATGCTAAATGTTGTTCAAAGTTCTTTCAAACACCACATACTAGTAACACATACTAAATGGCAAATAACAAATTAATATAACTAATATTAAAACTAAAACTAAAGCTAAATACCACTAAAATAACTAAATAATACTAAGTTTAGAACTAACAATAACGCTAAAACTAAAAGTAATGGTTTGAAATTTACCAACGGTAGTGGAGTCGGTGGAACGGCAAAGGACGAGTCGAACGATAGTGGAGTCGGTAGAATGTCAAGGGACGAGGATGAATGGTGGTGTATGGCGTCAGGTTTGTTAGGTGGGTCTTGGAGAGAGTGACAGAGGAATGTCAAAGTCGGTAGAATGCCGTAGGGGTTGGGTTCGTCGGTGGCTAGGTCGTGGGTGGAGGAGTTAGAGAGAGAAAGGGGGTTTGAGAGTTAGTGGGTTTAAGTTAGAGAAATTTTGAATAAATAGGGACGGCCATGTCATTGGCGCCGGCTTAAATTTCAGCGGGATACTAAAAATTTTGAATATGCGGAACATTTCATAACGGTTTTTAGTAAAAACAATCGTGAAATGTCTATTTCCTTCCACGACGGTTTTTATAAAAACTATCGTGAAAGGCTTTCCACGACGGTTTTTATAAAAATCGTCATGAAAGGCCTTGAAAAAACCATTGTGGAAGGAAATAGACCTTTCACGACGGTTTTTACTAAAAACCGTCATGAAATGTTTTGCATATTCAAAATTTTAAAAACCATCATTGAAGCCCTTTCACGACAGTTTTTATAAAAACCGTCATGGAAGGTTCTCATGTTTGAAATTTTTAGTATGTCGTCAAATTTAACCTTTCATGATGGTTTTTATAAAAACCGTCTTGAAAGGTTTGTATGTTTGAAATTTTTAGTTTCCTGCCAAAATTTAATCTTTGTGAAAGATTAAATTTTGGCAGTGGTAACGCCCAAGAAATGTTTATTCTTTGTAATAAATGGCGGACGTATGTAGTGTAGAAAAGTTGTCATATCCACAGGGAGATGAAAATTTATACCTCGGCAAATTGTTAAAAATAAACGGTCAAAAAGGCAAGCACTTTTTCAAAGGAAAGTGTAAAATGAGATGAATATTTTTGTGATTTTTATTCAAAATTTTAATTCAAAAGAAATGAAATTAAAACAATAAGGCTTGAAGAATCCTTTGTATGTTTTGCAACTGATATGGAATTTCAACTCTAATTAATAATTATCTAAAGTATTTGATTTATTATATCTTTTCTCATTAATTGCAAGCACATTTTACTAATTATATAGGTTAACCTAAATCGACAATATAGCAAGCCATAATGCAGTAAGGGTTTTCCTATAAAAACTAGCAAAATAATCATCTGTCACTAATGATTTGGTGCACTAATTATGAAAATTATAACAGCTGTCACTCAATTATAATTAACATAACTATGGGATAGAAAAGATATTAACAAATCAAAATTAATATATTTTAGTGGAATAAATTTTTACATTAACTCTAGCTGCACTTCGTCTAATGAAATATCTAGAATCGACAATATCACAAGTCATACTGCAGTAAAAGACATTCCATAAAATTAAGCATTATTTCATTATTATTAATATTAACTATGCAATACAATTAAATTACATAAAGAAAGCATGACTGAATTTATGTAAAAATTGACAGCATAACAACATCAACAATAATTATTGAAAACATAAAGATATAATTTATTCCACAAAATATAAACATTACCACACAGATATAGAGTTAAAATCTATACCAAGATACTATGCATACAAGATTATCTCTCTGCCTTACCAGACACTCTACTCTAATTTAAGCATTATTTTATTATTATTTATTACTTAAGAAGATACTGTTGAGTCTAACTCAACAGTAAGAAAAGGAAGGAGAAAAGAGGGCCAAAGGGCCGAAGGAGATGTTTTGAATGAGGGGGGAGAGCCCTTATTTATAGTGAAAATATTTCACTATTTCAAAATTATTATTTTTTTTCTTTTCTTCGGCAGGCCAACTTGCACTGAGATTCACGTGAAGAAATTCTCTTCGCTTCTGTGCTGATCCGCATTCTTTGATGTGCATTTCTTAGTTTGGGATCTAGTGCTTCGCGGCTCACTGTGGAACTAAAACGGCACGATCTGCACCGTTAATTGCACGATCGAACGGCTACAAGAGACGGCATAATTGAGCCCAGGTGGGACCAGTGGGACAACAATTTTGGACCGCCCGATTGGTCTCGGTCATCGCATCGAACGGCTGGAAGAATAGCTACACGTGGACTCACCCACACGCGAGCAGACACGGCCTGCCACTCCCCTCTGATGCGTCTGCAGCTTGTCGGCGCGTGAATAACACTAACCAATCGTTCTTCGACATGTGGACTGTACCCTGAGATTCCGCTGACGCATCGGATGACGCGTTGACACGCGTCTCTTCCTCGGACGGCTGAGATTGATTTGGCAGGTGATCGAACGGTTAGAAACTCGCCACGTGTCCCATTTAATATAAATTTGAATTTCCTTTATCTTTTTTATGCATTTGATGTCCGATTTTGTCCGTTTTGGTGTCGTTTTGCTCCGTTTTTCCTCCAGATTTTAAATCTAAAAATCACAAACATACTAATATTATTATTTTACAGACATCATATTTACAAAAATATTTATTTTATATTAAAACACACAAAAATAAATAAAGACTCCTAAAATTTCCAGTCTCTTACGGTTTGACACAGATATACTTTTTTTGACTTGGAAATATTTTTAGAAATTACTAAAAATATAATAAGACATATTTACAAACTTAAAACACACTATCAAACACTCTAAAACTCAAAATAAAATAACCGCATTACTTTTACGGCTTTGACTATTTACAGACTAGACGCTTATTTAACACAACGAAATGACTTTAAAAATTACTAAAAATTCTATTAAACATAAAAACACACTAAAAACATATTTTTAAACACATTTACACACTAATACATGAAAATACTTATTAACACAAAATTGCTATTAATTAGAGAATTTAATGAGAAATAAAAGCGTAAATAAATGATTTAAGCTTTAGAAAATATACACTTTTATAGTCTCATCAGGCAGGCTACTAAAAATTTAAAACATGTAGAACCTTCTATGACGGTTTTTGTAAAAACCGTCGTAAAAGGTTAAATTAGGCAGGATTTTAAAAATTTCAGACATCCAAACCTTCCACAACGGTTTTTAAAAAAATCATCATGAAAGATTAAATTTTCTAAAGATTTTAAAACCTTCCACGATGGTTGTTATAAAAACCGTCATGAAAGGTTTAATATTACATGATGGTTTTTTAAAAAACCGTCATGGTAGCTCCGTCAATACCACGACGGTTTTCGTCTTCGCGGGCGTAACTCACTTTGTTTTTTTTCCTTATTAGGATGGTTTTTGAGAAACAGTTGTTAAATAAAGGTCGTATAATCTTGAATTTGTTATAGTGTAATAAGCAATAAGAAATAGAGATAAAAATACACACAAAATTTTATGTGAAAAAACCACGGGCAGAGGAGAACCAATCCACTAATCACAAAACAGATATTACAATGGTATTTAGAGCACTCAAATACAAAAATTCACTCACTCAATCACTTACAAACTCACAAGATTGAGTTCTTTGTATCACTCTCAACACTATGATCTCTGTGATATGTTGTGACTACTGTAAACTATAGAGAATATGAAGTATATCTATGTATGAAGACTCAAACCTTAGCCCAAAATAACCCAAAAACGTGTCAAAATGTAGAATCTACGTTTGGGCCAAGTTAGAACGCCGTGGTGCTACCTTTCAAGCGTCGCAGCGCTAGTTCCTTGAATTGTAGCGCTACGGCATTGCTTTTAAGCGCCGCGGCACTGTGTTTTTGCCTTTAAGTGAGTTTTGAATCACACAATAACATCAATTGTAAACCTAGCCACGCCCACTAGCCTAGAAAAAAAAAAAGCAGTATATAAAATGGTTAGCCTTTGAAAAGCGTTTAGTGTTTGATGTTAAAACCTTTTTGAAATTTCTACTCTTTTGAAATGTCAAAATATATTATTCAACGAAATTTCATAAACTTGAGTGGCGTATAGCGAGTTGACCGGCACCCGTAAAGGAAAGATGAAACCTGATAGCGAATGGCAATCCCCAATTTTCTCTCAAAAGGAAGTTGTCCATTGCCATTGCTCTTATTAATATAGTCGGAGAGATTTCCCTTCGCTGGGAATTCATGCACCAATTGGGCGACTCTGTCTCAAGGCAGCACCCCAATAGCTTCAGAACGCTCTTGTGCCTGCTCATCCGTGGCCCCACTGTAACTTCATTTGCGATCCACTTTAAACGATCCCTGAATTGGTTTGATGTTGATTCAATAATTTTCACAGAAACTTCACGATCTTCATGAACTCCTTTGTACATTCTATATCACCACCATGGAATAGCATTCTGCTCCAGTTGAAGTTATTTGTTGCCTTCTTGAGTTCTTTGGCTGAGTAGGTACGGATCGGATTGCAATTTCCATTGAAATCAAGAATGATCTGTTCCACCGCAACAAGTCCATTCTTCAAGAAGAAATTCTTCCTCTTCACCGTGTCATTGTTGTTTGTGATCTGTGCAACATAATGGAAGATTGATGGTACTAATATCTATCTTGTGTTGAAGGAGAATTCTAATTCATCTTTTTTATACGGAGTTTCTAAAGAATGACGGGTTCAACTGCGTTTTGTGTTCTCCACAAAGTCTGCTTCAAGATCAACATGTGACAACGTTGGGGACTAAATTGTTAAGGTTATTTGAATTTCCTAGATTGTTCATCTACGCGTGTATCAATGTAATAACTGTATTCGGCAGCAAAAGTCATTGTGTAGGACCACTTTGGGCTAATGGATGTTGACGATTTTAGCTTATTTATTTTTTATTTTTGTTCCTTTATTTGTTTTGGTCTATGGAAGAACTGTCAATAATTATGAATTGGACGATGATTTATTTTTCTCTTCTTTTGACCTCAATACTTTCCCTGGACTTTGATAATGAGGAAATATTAGTTTTTACTATTCTTTGGGTGATTATTCCAGCTTTTAACGAGTCCTTATGTTTTTTTTTTTGTTTCTTTTAAAGGAGGAATTCCACATTATTGGTAGAAAGAATTTGAGGGTTAGACTTAACCTTTTACACTTAAATATTTTGAAAAGTTTACTCCAAGTTAACATGTGTTTGAGCTTTCATGAAGGAAGGAAAGAAAATGTAAAGGAAGAAGAAGAAATGTGTTTTGTGTGAATAGTTTCTCTTGAATTGAATTCAATGTGTACAGAACTTGTTCTTAAATACATCCTCTGATTTGTAACCGACTTAAGGTAAGGCCAATAAATGAATGCCACATGTCATGATCATTAAACTAATCTAACTAACTAACTAACTATCCTAACCGATTATAACTACTTTAGTAACAAGTGACAAGCTTCAATGCTGATGTCCTTCTCTAACAATGTGTGAGAAAAGAGAAGAAAAAAAGAACATTCTCACACGTACATGATAGAACTGCATTTTTACCTAGTAAGACTTTTGATGGGCTTTTGATCTTCAAGCTACATGAGCCGAACTTATGGGCGGCATGACAAGGCATTGTCACGTTAATTCTACTTTCTTTTTCTTCAATAATATGACATTAAGATCAACAAGCAATACAGCCAAAGACACAATGGTTTAACTCAAAGAATGCTCTTCCATGGTCTACTGCAGCTTCAACACACGATCACCAACACTAAATCCCCACGATCCCAGAAAAGATCAATGCTAAACGCAAAGTCAAGCCAAAATCCAGGCCGTGCAATCACTGTGGCGATGGTGGAATTATGTGGAGAGTGCTCCACGGCAACAGCGGACAGATGGAGGTGGTGGCAGAGGATACACAAGGACAGAGACCTTTATTCCATTGAAGCACTGGCCATTTCCATAGATGAAGCAGTACCCCTATGGGCTTATATACTGAGATGTACGGAATTTTTGTCACATCTCCAATTCCCCACTGCAGCACTGTTGTGCAGATGTGTAATTAGCATAATTCTTGAATATTTGAATGTTGTGACAAAGAATGCATTTTGAACTCTTGAGGACAAAAAAGAGAGAATTTTGGATTCCAAATTATCATCGTATTACTTTGTCAAGAGCCATCTACATAATACAACATTGAAGTAAAGCACTTGTTCCGCGAAAAAATAAAACATAAAAAAATAAAATAAAAGGAAAGTGACTCTTGACAGACTTAGGATACGAGCACTAATGTTACATGTTTTTTATGAGTCTAAGCGCCTTTCCCACTTCAATCATGTCAGGCCTATCATCGGGATTTTCTTTGAGACACCTCTGAACAAGCTTAATATATTCCAATTTTTGTACCCCGTCTTCTTCTTGCGCGTAAACCTCAGAGTATTCTTTGAATACACTGGCATAGAACTTTTCTATTTGAAATCTTGAATTTACTGGCACTCTGTCTTCTTCTTTGGGGTAAGTGTCGCAATGTTCTTGCATCATTTCTTCAGAGAAGTCATCTAACCGAACATTTGAGCTTTCTTGCGATCTGTTTTCTCCTTCTTGTGAACAAATATCAAAGTGGTCTCGTAACATTTCCTCATAAAATTCCTTAAACTGACCACCCAAAGATGACCGACCATCCAAACTTAAACTACTTTTGCACGACCTCAATGAAAAAGAGCTTATTCTTTCGTGGGGAAATTTTGAGCGCCAAAAGAAATAAGTACTCTCTCTCATCCCTGTAAGGACTTCGAGCAATAAAACCCCAAAGCCATAAACATCACTCTTCTCCGTGTACCGTCCTGCAGAACTTGCCTCCCGATCAAATTCCGGTTCATCCACCAAAAAGGTCGACAAATTAGAATCACTTCTTTCTGCATAGCCTCCTTTCTCCGCTATCTCCGGGGCAACAAACCTGAAAGTCCCGACAACCTCCGCGTCTATATGGGCTTCACCCTCTGGAATTGGCAGTGCGTCCTGGAAGTTAAACAGCTTTGCGACGTTGTTTTGGTCTAAGAATATGTTTGAGGGGTGTATATTCCGAAGGATAGTCGTCTTAGAGAGGCCGTGGTGGAGATACGCAGTTGCGTTGGCTATTCCACTTGCAATCCTCAACTTCTGTTCCCAGGTTAGTTGTTTATCTTGATTCTTATAATAGATATGACTCTCTAGATTTCCCATTGCAGGGAATTCATAGACCAATACGGGTAACTCCGTTTCGTAGCAGCAGCCCAAGAGCTTGAGAACATTCTTGTGGTTGCTCATCCTTGACGCGATCGCTACTTCATTCGCAATTCTTTCCAGCTCATCATCCTTGAATGATCTGAACTTTTTCACCGAAATGCTGCGGTGTTCGTGAACTCCTTCATACATGATGTAGTTCTCGCCCTCGTGTATAATCCACCGAAAGTCGCTCGTGGCCTTCTTGAGTTCTTTTGCTGAATAGGACCGGATTGGATTGCAATCTCCATTGAAACATCGAATGAGCTTCTCTAACACGGCAGCTCGATTCTTCAAGAAGAAGCAGCCCTCCTCTTTTTCGTCTCTCTTCTTTCTCAAGCGTGACGTTGTGAACATATTGGAAGAGTGATCAAGTACTAATTCAGCTCAAGCTGCAGACTCTGGACAGAAATTTTAAGATGTTGAGGGCTTTTATTAGAAAGTTAGAAGATTCAAATTCTTAGGAAAAACGGAGAGAAAGTACATGGAAAGCTGGTATTGAAAAAGCAGCGTTGACTGGAACCAACTCGAAGCTTCCCTCCTAGTTCCTCAATGAGAGTTTACTAGGCTGAACCCCGCAAACAACTCACTCGCACGGTCCTACTCGTTTTTATTTTTTATTTTTTATCTATTTATATTTATTTTGAAAGGACCAGACTCCTACCCCTTTGACAGCATTCATTTCGCCATGGGGCCTTACCATGTGGAGTTGGTGTCGTCCTGTGGGATTTTTATTTTCTTGTTTTATTTTGGAAATTCAACGTGTGTAGTTAGACAAGGCAATGAACAGGTTTGCTGTTGTGATTCACTTTTTTCATTGAGTTATTGATGATGTTATTTCCTAATCATTAGCAGCTTGAACATTTGGTTTTCAATTTTTTTTTCTAAAAAAAAATTCATTTTTCCTTTAAAAATTGCGATCATGGTCTCAAGATTGACAATGGACTTATAAAATTTAATATAGGTTAGTACATATCCATTCACAAGAAGTGCAAAATGTCTGATTTTTAAGAGTGTCTATACGTGTAAAATTTTCCCTATATTTTGTACAATTCAACTCGTACCAAATATCTTTCTTCTCACTCCAATGTCGATACTTTCTAGACTTCTGATGAAAAAATGGCATATTCAAATCTGTTTATATGTTCAATTTGGGTTTGTTCCACTTTAGTTTTAGAAATTCGTTAAGCATGTTCATATATGGATATTAAGACAAAATTAGTAAGCATATGCTATTCAATCAAAACGAAAAAGGTAAGCATGCTAAAAGTACTAAAAATCACAATGCTCAGAGTTTGACCAGAACTGCAAAAACATATCACTTAGCTACCCAAGCGAAACCGGAAATCAACAGTACAGTTATTTTCCGCTTAGCGAAATCAAATTTACTAAGTTTAGAATGTTCGTTCTGTAGTTTTCAAAGATAGACACACACTTTCTATGTCCAACACAGTAATACTATGGACAAACATTGCCATGTTAAGTTTTTCCATTTTCTATTTCTGCCCCAAAATGACTAAAATCTAAACAAGAAATGCAGCCAAGACAATGGGGAAATTTTCCCAGAAAAAAAAAAGTTACACTTGAAAAGGATCATATCCCCAAAGAGTTCGGTACATATCAATAAAAGACTCCAAATGAACAAACAAAATAATAAAGTGCTCTAAGAATTGGTACAAATTATACACTTCCCTGATATACTGCAGCTTCAACACATGATCACCAATACTAAATTCCCGTTGATCCAAACAAGATCAATGCCAAAGACACTGCCAAGGCCCGAAATCCAGGCCGTGGAACCACTGCAGCGGTGGAATTTTGATTGGAGATCTCGTGGGCCATGGAGGCCGTGGGAGGTGGTGGCAGAGGATGGACAAGGACAGTGACCTTCATCCCATTAAAACACTGGCCATTTCCACAGATGAAGTAGTACCTCTTGGCCTTGTTGAGAGGTATGAAATCTTTACCACTGCTCCAATTCCCTACAGCACCTTCAGTTGTGCAGTTGTCATACCCAGTTTGGTTCACCTCAAACACATTGTACTGAGTCTTTGGGTACCTAAATGCTGGGGAAAAGAGTGCATTTTTTTTAGGAGAAGAAAGAAAGATACAACGAAATCTTGGAAAAAGAAAAAGACAAGGGAAACTCAGAGAAACCCACTAAGCTAAAGTGCAAGTTAGTGGACTTGACTCTGTAAAACCACCAGGACAGCAAGGCACATAAGCCAGAAACTCGTGATCTACAAAATAACAGAATGAAAATGAAGTATTTTCATTCAAGTTCTTGCCTTTTGTTACTAAAAAGAGATAACTTTGTCCAAACTAAGTTCCAAGGAATTACTTGACTGTGTTAGGACATTGTCAGCTCTAAACATAGAATCGATTCATAAGAGGCACATTATCAGCTGGATAAGCTTACAGCGCTAAAATCAGATATTTTTTGCTCAAGTTTTTCTATTTCTTTTCCTTTTCCTTTTTATTACTGTTAATCTGGAAAAGAAAGAACTGTATCCAAAAAAAAAAAACATGAACAGAAAGGGAAACTAGAAAGGATGTGTGTTTAAGATAATCTACACAGATCCATAAACCTGCAACAGATCCAACACATAAAACATACAAAGATACATAACTAGAGAGAGAGCTTACAGATAAGGTCACCAACATAGAAAGTGTGATTGTTGGCCCAGAGGGTATAGTTAATACCGGGATTCCAACCTTTATTGGCTCCAACAATGTGATCGGTGGCAAAGACAGGAGAGAGGGTAGCAACGGCGGAGATGAGAACAATGGAGAAGATGAGGGATAGCGAGCTAGACATTTTGTGCCCTTTATGTGGTTGGTTCTATGACTTTTTTTTCGCTCTCTCTTCTTTGGAAAAGAAATCCTGAATAGTAGGAGTGAGTAAGAGCTGGAATCCTCTTTGACCAGCCTTGACCGTGCACACATTCAAGAGGCAATTTGGATTTTTTTTTTAATTTAATTTTATTGTTTTTGGAAGATGAGTCAAGTTGGGTAGTTGGTTAGTGGGTAATAATATAAAGACACCAGACATATCGGCCTAAAAATGTCCATTGGGTAATCTTCGGTTGTGGTACATCACAGTTGATTTTTATTTCTTGCAATGGTCTTATTTGAATTAAAGCGTAAGGACCACAACTTTGTGGTCCACTTTTCTAAGTGTTGTATGTATTCGAATTCAAAGCATAGAATTCGAATTTCCAACAGAAATATTAAAAGAGTGGAATTTGCGCTTTGCAGATTGTTGAGGTGTTGAGATCCCCAGTCGGAGCCTGGCAGACACCCCAAACGTATTGCCGAGGGACCCATACTCGGGGAGGGACCCAGCTCGGTAACCTATGACCTCTTGGATAAAAAGGCCTTAAGTAACTCCCATGTACCAATACATCCAATTGGAGGGATTGGTACTTGGGAGTTACTTAAGGCATTCTTATTCAAGAGGTCATAGGTTCAACTCGCCTTCTTGGAGTGAAGGCCGAGATGCCTGAGAGGCACCTCGGGAAGAAGGTGTCGGGGGCCAACGGCAAGCTTCTCGGTGGTTCTGCCGAGCTATATTGCCGACCACCTAAGTTACTGTCCTTGGCGGTAAAGTAAATCTAATGGGGCAATGTATTCTTAAATAAGGATTAGAAGTTGGCTCATGAAAGTTTTGTGTACAAGTAGCAAATCTTTCTTCACTCATTTGCCACATCGGATTTAGGGTCCCAACAATGCTTCAAGATATTGTCCAACCTAGTACGAAATTTCCCAAAAATAAGAAATTGCCAAGTTTGCCATTTAGAAGGGATTGTTTTGTCCAATCCACTTTTCTTGTAATCCAACCCATTTGAAAACAAAAGTAACTGACCCAATTAAACGTTATAGCGTAGCACAGACCAATATTTCGCAACATGAACGACTATTGGCAAATGAAAGACATATGGGAACAAAAGCACCAAGTCCTGCATGTCTGAACTTTGTGAAACAAACTCTCCAAGCAACATCCTTGCAGTTTGTAGGAGAAAGTTGTTCCTTTAAGCAAGCTAACCAATTGATAAATTTATGCTCAACGGCTTCTGCATTTCCGCTAACAAAAAATCAAGTTGAACTGTGCAAGAAATGTTTTCTTTGTTTCTGAAATGCTTTTGATTTCTCCATCTCATCTACTTTTCCTATGCTTCACTTTTTTTCCTCCCTTTAATGGTCTAAACAGTTTTCCATTCTCCGTACTGCAGGAAACTGGTTCCTTCACCAGCTTTGTAAGCTTTGGATCTTCTACAAATCCATCTGATCTCATAGCATCCAAAAACTCCCTAGCCTTACTGAGCAACCCACATGTTGCCAGCCCTTGCAGCATTATTGTGTAATGTGTAGAATCGGGGACAACATCGTAACGCTTCATCTCTTCCCAAATCCGTAATGCATTCTCTGCTTGCTCCAATTTGAAGAACTTTTCAAGAATCATAGCAAAGGTCTCCTCAATAGGACCTAATTGAGCTTTCTTCATCCGATTAAGCACTTCGAGAGTTTCCTCAAATTCTGAAGTCTCAAGAAACGCATGGTAGGTCTCCTTGGTTGGGCCAATATTCTCCCCTAACATAGTGACCAGCGTATTTTTCGCCTCATCGAGCTTTCTTGCTTTGCATAATGGGCTTATCATTGAGTTATAGGTAGTGGCATCCGGCTGCAAACCTGACTCTCTCATTATCTCTAGGAACTTGAGAGCTTCCTTGAAGCAATTCTCGTGAGTCAGCACAAAAATCAAAGAACTGTAAACCTTGATACCGGGAAGCCAACCCCTTTTCTTCATATCATCATAGAGTCTAAGCGAGTCGAAAAGATTCCCAACTTTCGAGAAGCAGGAGATCATGTAGGTATAAGAAGTTGCATCAGGCACTATACAGCACTTGGACATTTCTTTCCAAACTCGCTTGGCTTCAGAAACATCAACAGAAATGTTACACCACCCATTGAGAATAATGTTAAAGCCCTCGGTTTCAAGCGGGAAGAGCTTCTTGTTCACAAGCATAAACTCTTCGGCTTCTTCGATGTATCCATGTTTACAGAGAGCATTCAAGGCAAAGTAGAACGCTTCTTGATCAGGGGTCAAATTGAACTTCTCCATAAAATGGAAGGCCCATATTGCCTTGTCTGGATCGTTTGCAGATGCATACCTAATTAACAGCAAAAGAAAAGAAAAAAAAATTCTGAATCAAAAAATTTGACAGAGTCTTGTAAAGAAATAAAGATATAATTTATCAGAAAATGGAATATTTTCTTGATGATTTGTACATATAAACTCTAGAAGGTTAAACAATAAAGTATTCTTGAAACTGAAGATAATTTATACACTTAAAATTATAGCAATGTTAGCGACGTTAGTAAACAAGTATTCTAAAAGTTTAAGACTTTCAACTTTTTCTGATTATTAACCCATTTAAGAAACAAGGACAAATGTCATGGAAAACTTTTAGGATGTTCAAGACAACTTACACACCTAACGTTAAACAAAACCAATTGATATTGCAGAAGGAAAAAAAAAAAGGGACCTTTACTTGCAAGTAACAAGCTTTAAAACTAATGAAATACTCTGATTACCTATCAATCATAATAAGCATTGCTCGCCGAGTATCTATTGATGATCGATGACGGTCTCGAATCAAACACCAAGCAGTATTAAACTTTCCATGACTCCCCAAAACCCATATCATCAAACTCCAAGCTTCTTCGTCACAGCAACCCCATTTGTCGCCCCATTTGAAAGCCAAAAGCGCCAGTCTCCACTTCTCCCGCAGCAGCCAAATCGCCGACCGGACCAGCTCCGGACTCGCCTCGACACCCGACTCTTCGAGACAAGACATGGCCTCCGCTTCGACGGAAAATTGAGCGACCTGTTCGAGAGATTCGATGAACTGGAGAAGAGCTGGGTCTTGGAGGTCATGGTTCTGAAAAGCTCTGGAGCTGAAGTCGGGTGGGTGGTGTTGGAGTGTGGAGAAATGGAGTTTCTGAAAGGGTATGACAAATGTTTGATGAAATGCTTGAAAGAGATGGTGATTGGGTGGTTTTGAGAGAGTTGGAGGACGGAGAATGAGTGGGAAAAAGAGTCCGAGATGTGTTCTCTGGAGCCGCCTCGTCGCAAGAGGGAGAAATGCCATCATCACTTGCGAGATGGAACATAACTCGGTTGTCGGAATCTTCGACGTTCATTCATATCCATTTTAGCCTTTCAAGGAAACGACATGTCATCGATGAAGCGACAACGATTCAGTTGACAACTGACAGCCAGCCAGAATTTAAACGACATGCCGTTTATTACTTTCTCTGACAGCAGACAGCAGACAGACCATAATCGGATTAGAAATGCTTTTGAAAAGCGATGGTTAGCCACCAAAGGTAAGGTTTTCTCCACGTTTTAGCCATTCGACTTTTTTTTCCGCCTTTCCAAAACGCCAGTTTTTTCTCTTTTTTTTTTTTCTTTTTTTTCTTTTTTTTTTTTTTCTCTTGGTGCTAGCCAAGCGCCTTCCTATGTAATAGTTTTTTCTTTTGTTTTTTTAACGAGTAAGGATAACTTAATTGGTTGTAAATTTCTTCATTTTAATTATAGGTTGAAGGTTTGAGTCACACTGAACCACATTTAATAGTGAGATTTATAATGTAAATAATTTATTTATCTTATTCGTCAGATGAGAATAGGTAAAGAGAAATGTCTTGTTAAAATTTATTAACTGAAAACAAATAATAAGTGAAAAACAAGAAAATAAATAAATAAATATTTTTCACAAACGAAGACAAATTTAAAGAATTAGGTTAATTACATAATTATGCCACTTAACTTTAATTATTTCTTAATTTGTCTCTCTATTCTTAAAAACTACAAAAGTTGTAACACCCGAGATTTTTAGTGCATTAAAAATGCATTAAATTAAAGATTATGTTAAGATAAAGTACAATTAAAGGAAAATACTGTATAATAAGATGGAAAATTATACAGTGTTGGAGCAACGCAGTATAAGAATTGAATTGTGTGGACCACAATTTTATTTTATACTTTTTATAAAAGAAAAGAAAAGAAAAAAAAAAGGAAAAATCAGAAATTCCAAAGCAAACTCGACTTTCTCTCTCTAGATTTTCTCTCTCTAGAATTCTCTCTCTCTCCTCAAATCTCGTTTGAGATTCCGGCGTTATTTTTCGACACCTCCCATACCAGTGGGAAGCTCTCGTTGAGCTGAGTCCAACGAGGTGTCGTGCCACCCAAATAGACGCCGGAGGGAGCCTCACGCGCCGCCCAAAGTGGCGGCGAAACCCATTTTTTCCCGACGTCGTTTCTCGGCCGTCCGACCACCAATCGACGTGATTTTGGTGTCTATGGACTCAGTGTGAGGAGAGGAACAAGATGGTACCAATTTTCCAGCTCAATTTTGGCTGGAAAGGCTTCGCCGGAGCTGCCCCGTCGCCGCCGTGGAGCCGTCGTCGGAGCCGCCGCATATGGTGGCGGTGTGGCACACCGCCGGTGCCAAAACTTTCAGAGGGCGACGGCGAGCAAAACCCCTCGGTCAATTGCTCCGTTCCGCCGCCCCTCGCCGGAGATCGACCTCCCCCGTCGTGCTCCGCCGCAAGAGAGGTCGAGGTGACCCATTGCGCCACCGTTGTGCCAAATTGAAGGCACAAACACGTTCAGAGGGTCACGGGGAAGCTTCCCAACACCTCAATTTTGGGGAAACACCGCGAGAAGGCGGAGAACCAAGGTCCACCGCCTAGCGCCGCCGTGGAGAGGTGGAGCCGCCGTTCCACGCGATGTTGAGCTGCCCCACCGTAGGGGAAATACTCAGAGAAGGTCGGGGAACAAATCCCCCACCTCAATTTCACGGTACCGTCGCCGGAGGATCGAAATCGGAGCCGCCGGTTTCCGCCGAGAATTTCGTCTTCGATTTGCTATGATGGAGGCCGAATTAGGTGAAATTGACCCCACCAATCGACTCAGGAGGGTCGAATTAGGGGGGGTAGGCTCGAGCTCAGCCCTCAATGGAGCCAACCGCCGCCGGTCAACGGCCGGTCAACGGCGGTCAACGCCGGTCAACGGCCGGTCAAAGGGCAAAATGGGATTTTGTGATCCGGACCTCCGATCGAAGATCTGAGACCGCCTCCCGACTCGTTTCGACGCTCTGAACGCAATGGTGACCTCCGTTCGAGCTAATTCCACTCCGATGAAAATCATCCGGTACCGACTGCACGCAGATCGAGGCGATTCAAGTAGCAATATCGGAGTCCAGAATGACAGTTTCAAGAATGTATGATCTCTAGGAAGCATTCCTAGCCATTCATGGTCGCTCGAGGAGCACTGCAGAGGATGCTTCATATACTGTAGATGCAGCGAGATACAACTGGATCTGCTTAGCTTGGAGTTCAAGTAAGTAGGAATCTCGACTGCAGTATGAACTGTTTTAGAATAAACTGTTTTAGATGCTTTCATAGAAATTATGAAATGCATGATCAGTGATTGTTACACTGTTTTATGTAAGAATAGGTTTTATAACGTTATAAGGTGACGAAAAACCCGTTAAGGGTAAAATCGTCATTTTTAAGGAAACGGCTAGAACGGAGTCGAACACTCCGATTTAGCATAATGTTATTAGATGGAAAATGTTCCGTAATACGTTAAGTAACGTTACGGTCATATGAGATCAGAGATTTCATAAGAGATGTTTTAAGTAAACGAGAGGTAACCGATGGGTTACAAAGTTAAAAGGAAATGTAACCCCGGTGGGTTACAAGGCTAAATAAAGGAAATGTAAACTGACAGTTTATAAGGTTGAGTTAAAAGAATGGTAGACCGATAGTATACTAGTCGAAAAAGGAAAGAATGATTAATGTTTACGTTTTATTATCAATCGAGTGGATTGATAATAAAGAAAGTTAATTAATGAGTCGGCTGTCGTTTGATCATGACACAAAAGCCGACCAATGGAAGGAAAAGGAACGAGAAAGGAACGGAATAGAGAACGCTAGAGCATAGTTTGGGTAAGTTTCAAACCTCACCTACAGCATGAAGTAAATGATTTTTAAATGCTCATTTATATGTTTGCAAATGTGTTTGCAAATTGTTAAGCAAGTTGTTTTTTAAAGTATGTTTGCATTATTTATGCAAAAAGTTTTAAAGTTCAAGAAAAAGAATTGCAATGAATTTGCAACCATTATGTTAAAGGTTTATTTGCATATTGATATGCATAACGTTATTTAAAAGTTTAAGTTATGATTTTTAAAGTATTGAAAGTATGTTTTGCATTATGATAATGCAAAATGTTTTATAGTTTAAGTTATAAGCTTTATGATGCATTTGTATGCAATGAGTTGCAATTGTGGTGCAATAAATTCCAGAATACAAGTTATGACTTACAAAATGTATTTGCATTATATGTTGCATTTGTTATGCAATGAGTGTTAAATTGCAAGTTATGATTAGTAAAATGTGTTTGCATTTTATGTTGCATTTATTATGCAATATGTTGCATCTGTTATGCAATAAATTTTATAGTACAAGCTATGAATTGCAAGTGTATTGCATATGATGTGATTGCATTTGAAATGCTCACTAAAGTTAATAAGAAGGTAACGTTAAAATAAAAAGAAAGTGTCGTACCAGCCTCTTTGTTATGAGGTAATGAAAGTGAAATTAAAGTGTGACCTCCTAAAGGTGAGGTACAAGACCTCAATGTTTGATGGTCTCAAGTCTTCCACAAGGGAAGCATCATGTTTATGATCTCATGATTAATGAGTTGGTACGAACACTAAAGAAAGTAAGGAAAATGAAAGTTATAAGATAAAGAAAGTTAAAGAACAAGAATAAAGGTTGAGAAAGAAAGGAATATTTAAGTTTATAGAATGCTCATAAAATGCTCATAATTGAAGTTAATAATTGAGCATAAATGAAGTCATGCATTCTAATGTTGCTTGAATGCCTTTAATGAAATGTTTATATGTTATGTTTATGGAAAACATTCTGAAAAATGTTTACGAAATGACAAATGTTTATGAAAAACATTTTCATGTTTTCAAGAAAAGGTTTATGAACGACGTTTTAAGAAAAATGTTCAAGAAATGTTTTAAGAGAAAGGTTTTACATTAAATGTTTATGAAAAACATTTCATGTTTGCAAGAAAAGGTTTACGAATGACGTTTTAAGAAAAACGTTGAAGAAATGTTTTATGAAAAATGTTTTCAGAAATGTTCTATGAAAGACGTTTATGAAGAACGTTTTTAGAATTGTTTAAGGAAAACGTTTATGGAAAATATTTTCATAAATGTTTATGGAAAACGTTCATGAAGAACGTTTCAAGAGAAAAGTTTTCATGAGAAAAGTTTTAAAGCATGTTTAAATGCTTTGTGAGAATATGTTTGAACTTGCTGAGCGAAAGCTCATTAAAAGTTTTTCATGCTGTAGGTAACTTATGGGTGACCAATGGGACCCGTTAGAAGAGCTGGGTGCTGCGGAGGACAGATGCGAAGATTTGGGTATGGATACCATCACTGTTTGCTTCCGCTACGTAAAGAAAATGTTTTCTATTGTTTAATGTTGTGTTTTCGAAGTTTAAAGAAAACCAGAGTTTTAAGAATTGTGTTCAAAGTTTTAAGATACAGTTTATGAACTGTTTTATGTAATTATAAAGTAAAGTTTTAAATTATGATTTAATAAATGTTTCTTATTAAGTTTTAAGAAACGTTTTGAAATGATTTTAAGGACAAGTGTTGTGACACCCGTTATTCTTCTAACGGGTATTGAGGTAATTAAATTAATTTTTAATGTATAAAAAAAAATTGCTTCATTTAAATTTATTTTATAATATTTATTTTTATCTATTTTTAAGTTTTTTAAAATTCTCCTATATTTATTTAGTATGATTACTAAAAAGCCTTAGAACTTCTAATAAATCTCAAAAATGTCATATTGGCATTATGTGTGTTAAAGTCTTTAGATGAGACATAAGGATATATTTTCCAACTACTCTTGACCCTCATTTTCTTTATTTCCTCCGTGACATGCTTCAACATGTCTCCTCTATAATTGTTTCTATCACTTCTCTTCAAAGACTTCATCTTTTCTTCCTTTCTCTTCCACGGTTCCCACACTCTTCTTCTCATTTCTTTGCTGAAGCAAAATACTTAGAGAACTTCTTCAAGGCAGCCATAAAAATCAGCCACCATCACCTCCATTTGAGCAAGAATTTCAGTCATACCGAAGTAAAGGAACCTGTTTTGAAACCATTTCAAGCTTCCAACTAACCATAATCCGAGGTTAGAATCTTATGAACAAATTTAGTCTTTCATTTATAAATTTTCTTTTATACTAAAGGATTATTCAAATTTGCGTTCTTAAACCTAAGTATATGTTTGTTGCTATTTTGGAGCATATGTATGAAGTCTAAGTGTATATGCCCTAGACAGAAAATTTATATTGTTAAACTTTATAATACCTCTATGGTCAGTGGTTATTTCTTGAAATTCTAAGATTAAATTAAAATAAATCTTATGAATGTAGTTGTATGTTGTGCTTTAGTTTTAATTGTCCTTATGCACGCCTTAGGATCAAGGGAGTATGGAGCTAACGTTAATTGATTCCAGGATTAAGAGACTGTTGATAAGCTTAAAAGGTAGGGATTCTATTACTCATCTTTTGTGAGGTTTTTATAGAATTAAAATTGATTGTTTTGCCGCAATATATATATATCTATGTTGAACTGATATTATATGTGTATCACATATGAAACTATGACATGGACTCGTCTTGTATTGTACGGCGAGGAACATAATGAATTGACACATGTTATAAATTGAGAAGCATGGTTAGGAAAATTAACTCTATTAATAATGATTTAATATAGAGAAATTGTGAGACATGAAAAGGGCGACGGTTACGTCCTTGGGCATGAATACCCTAAAAGGTAAAATAGGGGGAAGGTGATGACGCTTCCTTGGGTTGAAAGTCCCAGAACACACTGTACAGGAATCGATTTGGTGAGGACTCGGGGCTTGATGTCCCCTCACCGGAACACCCTTGGAATGTTTATAGGGTGATCAAGTGCGCCCATTTGGGTTTCGATGAGTTGAGTGATACTCAATTTAACATGGATACCTAGGAATAATGATGATTGGTAATATTTGTATAAATGTGTAATTATGACACTTGGTAATGATTAACTACGGTATCCATAAGATGTGATCATAATAAACCTCATAATCTGGAATATGATGTAACCTACTAACCATGCAGATTTTAATGTGGTAATGATAAAAACCTAAAGGTGAGTAATGGCTTTCTCTACTGAGCATAGTGTTGCTCATTCCCTTATGTTTATATCTTTTCAGGACTCACTAAGTGTGAGGTGGCTACGAGAAATATAGTTGAGGAAGCGATGTAACTATATTACATTGGGACTGCTCAATTGTAAAGAATGTTCTTCATGATAATGTAAGCATCAATTGTTACTTTCTGTGACTGTATTACAATGTGATGAGGGTTAAAATGATGATGACAACAGTTTATATTATTAAATTTAAGGTGCTACATTAAACTGTGGTTTAATTGTCGTTTATATTTTTATTTTTGAGTTGAGAGTTTTCATTTAAGTCCCGGGCAAATTTTATTTTAAGGTTTTACTTTTATTATTTATTTTTATTTTATCTCATTAAAAACTGTTAACCCCCATATAGGGGCGTTACAGAATTTTTGGTATCAGAGCCTAGGTTCGGTTAACCTAGGGAGTGTAGCACCACTTTAAAAAAATATATTTTTGAGATGGTTTTGAAACTGAATTTTCATTGTCATCATCAAAATGAACCTTCACATTGATTTATACAGTCTAGAAGGATGTAACATGGAAAGGCCATAGAATGAAAATATTAATAGTTATATGAGTACAATAATTATATAGAAGGAAAGTATTAATAGTTATAAGGGAATGATAATTATATGGAATGAGTTTATAAGTAGAATGCTTACGAGAGATTCGTATAATATTAGGATCTATAAGCATATCTAATTCGTATAAACGATGAGAAATTCGTGTAGATACGAGGATTTAAGAGCCTTTTGTCTCGTGAAAAACAATAAAAAAAATATATATATAAGGCTTGATTTATTGATTTTAAAGTTTGACATAGATATGCCAAATTTTTCGTAATTGATTCAAACCTAAGTAATGATTATGTGTGGATTCGATGGAGCACATAAGTGTCAATATCTTTTCTTGAAAGTTCTATTTATTTGAGGAATATGATATAAGTTGGGAATCATGGTATTGAATTTTGAGAGAGATAAATGTTAGACTTTTGGTCTGTTGAGACTGTGTAAAGTCTAGAATGCATGAATCTCAAAATTAGAATATTTCGTTACGTACATTGTATTTAAGTGTATCAGTGAATCTTTTGGTTACCTAAGGTTTTGTTATATGAGGAAATTATATATTGTATGAGTAGAATTGTGGGGATTGTAGATGTTCTTAAGTAGTAACATCTAGTGTCTTTGTTCATTGATATGGTCTATGTTGAAAGACGTAAATCGTATTGATTTCAAGGTTAGTCGCATTCTAAACCCTTGGTAGTAATGATGATGAATCCATTGATAGATGTTAAGTATTATGAATAACATATGGGTGCATGCATTGTTCAATAAGGTTTTGATTAAAACAAAATTATTTGAGTTGCTGAAAGATTATGTTGTTATGAAATGATTTTAAATATCATTCAGGAAGATCCTTGTTGTCGTTAAATTAGATTTGTTGTTTATAGTCAACTTTATCTATAGTGAGTTTTGAATTGGGTTTAAGATTCATACGAATTGGTTTTCAATTCTATGTTTGTTATTTAACTCGTTCTAAATGTGTTAAGGCCCGAAACAACCTGACCATTTTCAACTAAGAACATTTGGGCCTAGTTCAAATCTTAAATCAGTTTGATTCACACTGTCTCTCCCACGTGGTTTCTATACGTGTCATATACAGTGGTTTAATCATTGTTTACATATACGTTTACTGTGCATAGGAGCTTATTTCTCCGAGTTCACTTTTTCTCTCTTAATTTGTTATTTTCTCTCTAAATCGCAAATCCTCTTCTTTCTCATTAAAAATTCTTCTTTTCCTCTAAAAGAAGAAGGAATTCTAGGATTCTACAATTTACTATCTTAATTTTTCCTTTCTATTTACTCTTCTTTCATCTCATCATGGACCCAAAGTACCAACATCTGAGAAAGTATTTCCCATCACTCTCCCAAAAGATTCTCAGAAAGAAATACAAGGCTAGAATTACTCGGTTGTGGATTCTTATGCGTTTTGGTATCCCTTGTGATGTGAGAATGTTGATAGAGGGGAAAATCCGTCCGAGTGACTTTAGTCAAGATGTCGGTTTACCAGGAACGGGTACCAGTCGTAGTGCAATGAAAAGAAGAGCTCGTGCCATCGTGGTCACTTGTAACAAATGTGGAAGACAAAATTGTAACGGTAAATGTACTTCACCTGGTTATATGTCTACGAATAGAGAGGATAAAATAAGGTTTTGTAGGGATGGACTTTCAAAGGAGAACTTGGATAGCATCCATCCTCCTCTTCACGGTCACCCTAGTGGATATGTTCAAGGAGCTATTTTTAAACTCTGGCCTAAATTTTATACAGAAAGACAACGCCTCAGGAATATGGTATTTCTAGATCCTGTTTGCCAAGCCATAAGAAAACTGGATGGGGAATAAGTCATCGCTCTATAAAGGTTATTTAGTCTTTACTTATTTGAAGCAGTTTTAGCTGATGTTCAACAGTTTGTGTTTTTCTTTTACTCAGAATATTTGCTTTTGTGTTTGAAATAATTGTGATTATTAGATTGATACAGTAAGTGTTAATATCTTATTTAATTTATGATTTTCTTAAATATATATATATATAATAAAATATATTATCTTATCAGACACGTCACATACGGTACAGTAATATGTTTGAATTTTGAAAAACTTATCCAGATATTTCAAGATTTATGTCTCAAATTTCAAAAGTTCTACAGTATTTGTCGTTTATATTAAATTTCTAGACTTGGTGTATATTTGTCAAAAAGTCTACAGTTGTGTCATGAGGGTCTTCTGTCGAATTGTTCTCAATTGTCAAAAGTTATACAATTAGAGTCTAATCTTTTTCAAAAAGTGAATCAGATTTTCTGTAAACTATCAATCACCTTATCTTACTTTCTTATCCGCACAAGATTTTGTTTAAATCTTTGGATTACCTTTTCATTACCTACTCGTCTATCTCTTTAGCCCTTTTTGTATATTTCTCATCTTTAAAAACTTATGTAGAACCCGAAGTCTAAGTGGAGCAGACATTAAGCAACCACTTCTATAAACCAAATATGTCTACCTCCCAGTCCACGAAGAAAATAAAGAATGTCTGTGTCTTTTGTGGTTCCAGCCTTGGAAAAGATAAAGCTTATTTAGAAGCTGCAAATCACTTAGGGCAAGTCCTAGCACGCAAGAAGATTAACATAATCTATGGGGGTGGTAGTATAAAAATGATGGTAAATATGGCACTAGCAGCTAGGTCTAGTGACGCTACTGATGTAAGAATTTGGCCTCATATTCCAGTTGAAGGAAACCTTTGTAAGGAAGCCATAGGTAAGGGAGAAGGAGTCAGGAGTATCCCTAAAAATTTTAAAGACATAATCTATAATTCTGATGCTTTTATAGCATTACCTGGTGGTCTAGGCACTCTTGAGGAAATATTTATAGTTGCTTGTGGGCAATTGTTGGGCTTTTATTCCAAACCTTTGGGACTGCTGAACGTAAAGGGTTTTTATGACGGTCTTTTGAAATTTCTAGATTACGCTGTGGAAGAAAACATCACTACAGAATCGGAGAGACAAATCTTTGTTACTGCTTCAACAGCTGAGGAATTGATAGATAAAATGCAAATCATACATCCAGAATCCGACACTGCAACATCCAAGCTTGAATGGGAAAGGGAAAGCCGGGAGCGGCCAATTGATTTGAATCTCCATCTGTAATCTTTTTGTTTTATCTTTGGCATGTAGGCATGTGTGTCCGTATTTCGTGTGTTACGAATAACCGTTTGCCTTGTATTCTGTGTTTCTTGTGGTACGTTGTTGTTCAATCTTTTAGATTCATTGAGCCTAATGCCGGGATGGCTGGATACGGAGTACTTGATGCTCTCGAAACGCATCCTTCTTAAGGTCCGATCTTTTGTTTATCGATGTTTTTGTATCCTCTAAGCATGCATGATATGGATAGCTGGTATACGGAGTGCCTTGTACTCTCGAAACGTATCCGTATTATGTTTGTAATGTGTAATATTCTGTTAATATTATGTGGAAGTACTAGAGTCAGTTATGGGGATATTCCATATGAAATATGAGTATATTATTTGGGTTGAATGTTTGTGTCATGAGGATAGCTGTTTAATGAAAAATATGTCGGGTTTGTCTGCAACTCTGAGATTCCGTTTAATATCTCTATGAATAAGTTTAATGTATGGTTTTGAATAGAAGTGTTTGTGATATATGTTTTATGATTATGTTTTAGTTTATTAGTTGAGGTATGAAATCAAATATATTTGACTTTTCCTTACTTAAAAAGGGAAAGGAACCTAAAGATGAAGTATATAAAATTTCTCTGGCAATCTCCTTAAATGTGATTGTAAATCACAGTCCATGGACAATGAAGGACTGGAATCATGATATGGTCAATATGTATGCCTGATCAGATTCTTAGACTATTATACGGTGTTATAAGTTGAAACTTGTCAGAAATACTCTTATTGAGGGATTTAGGAGTAAGATTTATTATGCAAGTAAATAAGTGGAAATACGATAACTTAAATTTGGAGGACAAACAACATTAACGGTTTAGACTCAGAATTGGAATCATAGTGGAATCATAATTTTTACTAGTATTGCTAGAATTGAAATTTCGAGGACGAAATTTCTTTAAGGGGAGTAGAGCTGTGACACCCGTTATTCTCCTAACGGGTATTGAGGTAATTAAATTAATTTTTAATGTATAAAAAAAAATTGCTTCATTTAAATTTATTTTATAATATTTATTTTTATCTATTTTTAAGTTTTTTTAAAATTCTCCTATATTTATTTAGTATGATTACTAAAAAGCCTTAGAACTTCTAATAAATCTCAAAAATGTCATATTGGCATTATGTGTGTTAAAGTCTTTAGATGAGACATAAGGATATATTTTCCAACTACTCTTGACCCTCATTTTCTTTATTTCCTCCGTGACATGCTTCAACATGTCTCCTCTATAATTGTTTCTATCACTTCTCTTCAAAGACTTCATCTTTTCTTCCTTTCTCTTCCACGGTTCCCACACTCTTCTTCTCATTTCTTTGCTGAAGCAAAATACTTAGAGAACTTCTTCAAGGCAGCCATAAAAATCAGCCACCATCACCTCCATTTGAGCAAGAATTTCAGTCATACCGAAGTAAAGGAACCTGTTTTGAAACCATTTCAAGCTTCCAACTAACCATAATCCGAGGTTAGAATCTTATGAACAAATTTAGTCTTTCATTTATAAATTTTCTTTTATACTAAAGGATTATTCAAATTTGCGTTCTTAAACCTAAGTATATGTTTGTTGCTATTTTGGAGCATATGTATGAAGTCTAAGTGTATATGCCCTAGACAGAAAATTTATATTGTTAAACTTTATAATACCTCTATGGTCAGTGGTTATTTCTTGAAATTCTAAGATTAAATTAAAATAAATCTTATGAATGTAGTTGTATGTTGTGCTTTAGTTTTAATTGTCCTTATGCACGCCTTAGGATCAAGGGAGTATGGAGCTAACGTTAATTGATTCCAGGATTAAGAGACTGTTGATAAGCTTAAAAGGTAGGGATTCTATTACTCATCTTTTGTGAGGTTTTTATAGAATTAAAATTGATTGTTTTGCCGCAATATATATATCTATGTTGAACTGATATTATATGTGTATCACATATGAAACTATGACATGGACTCGTCTTGTATTGTACGGCGAGGAACATAATGAATTGACACATGTTATAAATTGAGAAGCATGGTTAGGAAAATTAACTCTATTAATAATGATTTAATATAGAGAAATTGTGAGACATGAAAAGGGCGACGGTTACGTCCTTGGGCATGAATACCCTAAAAGGTAAAATAGGGGGAAGGTGATGACGCTTCCTTGGGTTGAAAGTCCCAGAACACACTGTACAGGAATCGATTTGGTGAGGACTCGGGGCTTGATGTCCCCTCACCGGAACACCCTTGGAATGTTTATAGGGTGATCAAGTGCGCCCATTTGGGTTTCGATGAGTTGAGTGATACTCAATTTAACATGGATACCTAGGAATAATGATGATTGGTAATATTTGTATAAATGTGTAATTATGACACTTGGTAATGATTAACTACGGTATCCATAAGATGTGATCATAATAAACCTCATAATCTGGAATATGATGTAACCTACTAACCATGCAGATTTTAATGTGGTAATGATAAAAACCTAAAGGTGAGTAATGGCTTTCTCTACTGAGCATAGTGTTGCTCATTCCCTTATGTTTATATCTTTTCAGGACTCACTAAGTGTGAGGTGGCTACGAGAAATATAGTTGAGGAAGCGATGTAACTATATTACATTGGGACTGCTCAATTGTAAAGAATGTTCTTCATGATAATGTAAGCATCAATTGTTACTTTCTGTGACTGTATTACAATGTGATGAGGGTTAAAATGATGATGACAACAGTTTATATTATTAAATTTAAGGTGCTACATTAAACTGTGGTTTAATTGTCGTTTATATTTTTATTTTTGAGTTGAGAGTTTTCATTTAAGTCCCGGGCAAATTTTATTTTTAAGGTGTTACTTTTATTATTTATTTTTATTTTATCTCATTAAAAACTGTTAACCCCCATATAGGGGCGTTACAAGTGTTGAGCGATGTCTCCACTTGAATGCGACAGAGGTCGCATCAATTTTAAAGAACGTTTAAGGAAAGAAAAAAAAAATTTATTACAGTATTTTCTTACTAAGTAAGTAAGATTACTGTTTATGAAACTATGTTTATGAAAGTAAAGTGACTGCCCGAAAAGGCGGGTCGTCACAGGTGGTATCAGAGCAGTATCCTGCCATCCCATCTCGCGCTGTCATATGTCCGCTACACCATAGCTCAAGTAAGTAAGTTAAGTTAAGTAGAAAGAAAAGTTAGAATTTAATGAATACGTATTTATGTTAGGCGTAGCCTTTGATATTGGCACACCTAGATATGCAACGAGAAGACAAAGGTCAAAGGATGAATGTGATGATATATGCTAGAACGTCTTCGCAAGTCGACTGTAGTCGTCGTCTCTTAGCGATGTCAAGTCAACGATGACGAAACGTGATCAATGATGGTCAACAGATGGCCGACAGCTCAAAATCAAGAAGATGAGCTTGTGACACGTTATGATGTTTAGGCGCACAATGGTGTTTCCGTAGGAGCAAATATTACTCTGATGGAGTTATTTTGTATTGGCTACACGTATAACGAGAAAAAGTGGATTAAGATAATGGAATAATGAAGGTTTGAAGTGATTTCAGTGTTTTATGGAATGAGAGTGCCTGAGAGCAACTTGACGTTAGATCATTAATTATGTTATTTGATCGAGCTTAAGCACTCCTTCGCTAAGCTGAGACATGCGAATGAGCTCGTAACTGCCCGGATGGGAAATACGATCAAGACAACGATGCCCAATCTAGCAGCAGAAACCTCACAGATTGGAGGATGGAAGCTGAAAATTATACGTTATGAGGAAAATTACGTAAAATGTCATTTTAGAATGGATATAGAAACGAAAATTATGGATTTTGTGGTCGGATGACCCTGATCTTTAGAAGGAAACGAAGAGATTAGAATGAAAATGAACCCTATTTCTAAGAATAGCATTCAATGGTAGAATGCTAAACCCTTAGATGAATGGAAACTGCGCTCAAATGTTGGAAGATCAGAGTTGCGCAGCAAAAGTGTGGTGTACAATTTAAAGGAATATGTCAAGAATATGATGAAAATTGTTGAAGTTCCAAGATGAAGGCTCAGTATTAGTGAAAAAGTAGTGATCAAGGAAGTATGTCAAGAATGAAAAAGGATGACAAGGAAGATAAACTACCTATGAAGGTTCTAATTTTCGAGGACGAAAATTGTTAAAGAGGGAAGATTGTAACACCCGAGATTTTTAATGCATTAAAAGTGCATTAAATTAAAGATTATATTAAGACAAAGTACAATTAAAGGAAAATACTGTATAATAAGATGGAAAATTATACAGTGTGAGAGCAACGCAGTATAAGAATTGAATTGTGTGGACCACAATTTTATTTTATACTTTTTATAAAAGAAAAGAAAAGAAAAAAAAAAGAAGAAAAAATCAGAAATTCCAAAGCAAACTCGACTTTCTCTCTCTAGATTTTCTCTCTCTAGAATTCTCTCTCTCTCCTCAAATCTCATTTGAGATTCCGGCGTTATTTTTCGACACCTCCCATACCAGTGGGAAGCTCTCGTTGAGCTGAGTCCAACGAGGTGTCGTGCCACCCAAATAGACGCCGGAGGGAGCCTCACGCGCCGCCCAAAGTGGCGGCGAAACCCATTTTTTCCCGACGTCGTTTCTCGGCCGTCCGACCACCAATCGACGTGATTTTGGTGTCTATGGACTCAGTGTGAGGAGAGGAACAAGATGGTACCAATTTTCCAGCTCAATTTTGGCTGGAAAGGCTTCGCCGGAGCTGCCCCGTCGCCGCCGTGGAGCCGTCGTCGGAGCCGCCGCATATGGTGGCGGTGTGGCACACCGCCGGTGCCAAAACGTTCAGAGGGCGACGGCGAGCAAGACCCCTCGGTCAATTGCTCCGTTCCGCCGCCCCTCGCCGGAGATTGACCTCCCCCGTCGTGCTCCGCCGCAAGAGAGGTCGAGGTGACCCATTGCGCCACCGTTGTGCCAAATTGAAGGCACAAACACGTTCAGAGGGTCACGGGGAAGCTTCCCAACACCTCAATTTTGGGGAAACACCGCGAGAAGGCGGAGAACCAAGGTCCACCGCCTAGCGTCGCCGTGGAGAGGTGGAGCCGCCGTTCCACACGATGTTGAGCTGCCCCACCGTAGGGGAAATACTCAGAGAAGGTCGGGGAACAAATCCCCCACCTCAATTTCACGGTACCGTCGCCGGAGGATCGAAATCGGAGCCGCCGGTTTCCGCCGAGAATTTCGTCTTCGATTTGCTATGATGGAGGCCGAATTAGGTGAAATTGACCCCACCAATCGACTCAGGAGGGTCAAATTAGGGGGGGTAGGCTCGAGCTCAGCCCTCAACGGAGCCAACCGCCGCCGGTCAACGGCCGGTCAACGGCGGTCAACGCCGGTCAACGGCCGGTCAAAGGGCAAAATGGGATTTTGTGATCCGGACCTCCGATCGAAGATCCGAGACCGCCTCCCGACTCGTTTCGACGCTCTGAACGCAATGGTGACCTCCGTTCGAGCTAATTCCACTCCGATGAAAATCGTCCGGTACCGACTGCACGCGGATCGAGGCGATTCAAGCAGCAATATCGGAGTCCAGAATGACAGTTTCAAGAATGAATGATCTCCAGGAAGCATTCCTAGCCATTCATGGTCGCTCGAGGAGCACTGCAGAGGATGCTTCACATACTGTAGATGCAGCGAGATACAACTGGATCTGCTTAGCTTGGAGTTCAAGTAAGTAGGAATCTCGACTGCAGTATGAACTGTTTTAGAATAAACTGTTTTAGATGCTTTCATAGAAATTATGAAATGCATGATCAGTGATTGTTACACTGTTTTATGTAAGAATAGGTTTTATAACGTTATAAGGTGACGAAAAACCCGTTAAGGGTAAAATCGTCATTTTTAAGGAAACGGCTAGAACGGAGTCGAACACTCCGATTTAGCATAATGTTATTAGATGGAAAATGTTCCGTAATGCGTTAAGTAACGTTACGGTCATATGAGATCAGAGATTTCATAAGAGATGTTTTAAGTAAACGAGAGGTAACCGATGGGTTACAAAGTTAAAAGGAAATGTAACCCCGGTGGGTTACAAGGCTAAATGAAGGAAATGTAAACTGACAGTTTATAAGGTTGAGTTAAAAGAATGGTAGACCGATAGTATACTAGTCGAAAAAGGAAAGAATGATTAATGTTTACGTTTTATTATCAATCGAGTGGATTGATAATAAAGAAAGTTAATTAATGAGTCGGCTGTCGTTTGATCAGGACACAAAAGCCGACCAATGGAAGGAAAAGGAACGAGAAAGGAACGGAATAGAGAACGCTAGAGCATAGTTTGGGTAAGTTTCAAACCTCACCTACAGCATGAAGTAAATGATTTTTAAATGCTCATTTATATGTTTGCAAATGTGTTTGCAAATTGTTAAGCAAGTTGTTTTTTAAAGTATGTTTGCATTATTTATGCAAAAAGTTTTAAAGTTCAAGAAAAAGAATTGCAATGAATTTGCAACCATTATGTTAAAGGTTTATTTGCATATTGATATGCATAACGTTATTTAAAAGTTTAAGTTATGATTTTTAAAGTATTGAAAGTATGTTTTGCATTATGATAATGCAAAATGTTTTATAGTTTAAGTTATAAGCTTTATGATGCATTTGTATGCAATGAGTTGCAATTGTGGTGCAATAAATTCCAGAATACAAGTTATGACTTACAAAATGTATTTGCATTATATGTTGCATTTGTTATGCAATGAGTGTTAAATTGCAAGTTATGATTAGTAAAATGTGTTTGCATTTTATGTTGCATTTATTATGCAATATGTTGCATCTGTTATGCAATAAATTTTATAGTACAAGCTATGAATTGCAAGTGTATTGCATATGATGTGATTGCATTTGAAATGCTCACTAAAGTTAATAAGAAGGTAACGTTAAGATAAAAAGAAAGTGTCGTACCAGCCTCTTTGTTATGAGGTAATGAAAGTGAAATTAAAGTTTGACCTCCTAAAGGTGAGGTACAAGACCTCAATGTTTGATGGTCTCAAGTCTTCCACAAGGGAAGCATCATGTTTATGATCTCATGATTAATGAGTTGGTACGAACACTAAAGAAAGTAAGGAAAATGAAAGTTATAAGATAAAGAAAGTTAAAGAACAAGAATAAAGGTTGAGAAAGAAAGGAATATTTAAGTTTATAGAATGTTCATAAAATGCTCATAATTGAAGTTAATAATTGAGCATAAATGAAGTCATGCATTCTAACGTTGCTTGAATGCCTTTAATGAAATGTTTATATGTTATGTTTATGGAAAACATTCTGAAAAATGTTTACGAAATGACAAATGTTTATGAAAAACATTTTCATGTTTTCAAGAAAAGGTTTATGAACGACGTTTTAAGAAAAACGTTCAAGAAATGTTTTAAGAGAAAGGTTTTACATTAAATGTTTATGAAAAACATTTCATGTTTGCAAGAAAAGGTTTACGAATGACGTTTTAAGAAAAACGTTGAAGAAATGTTTTATGAAAAATGTTTTCAGAAATGTTCTATGAAAGACGTTTATGAAGAACGTTTTTAGAATTGTTTAAGGAAAACGTTTATGGAAAATATTTTCATAAATGTTTATGGAAAACGTTCATGAAGAACGTTTCAAGAGAAAAGTTTTCATGAGAAAAGTTTTAAAGCATGTTTAAATGCTTTGTGAGAATATGTTTGAACTTGCTGAGCGAAAGCTCATTAAAAGTTTTTCATGCTGTAGGTAACTTATGGGTGACCAATGGGACCCGTTAGAAGAGCTGGGTGCTGCGGAGGACAGATGCGAAGATTTGGGTATGAATACCATCACTGTTTGCTTCCGCTACGTAAAGAAAATGTTTTCTATTGTTTAATGTTGTGTTTTCGAAGTTTAAAGAAAACCAGAGTTTTAAGAATTGTGTTCAAAGTTTTAAGATACAGTTTATGAACTGTTTTATGTAATTATAAAGTAAAGTTTTAAATTATGATTTAATAAATGTTTCTTATTAAGTTTTGAGAAACGATTTGAAATGATTTTAAGGACAAGTGTTGAGCGATGTCTCCACTTGAATGCGACAGAGGTCGCATCAATTTTAAAGAACGTTTAAGGAAAGAAAAAAAAAATTTATTACAGTATTTTCTTACTAAGTAAGTAAGATTACTGTTTATGAAACTATGTTTATGAAAGTAAAGTGACTGCCCGAAAAGGCGGGTCGTCACAAAAGTATTCTTGAAATTTTGAAAACTTATTTCAATTTCATACCCATGAATAGAAAAAAAATTAGACAAAATAACATGACTACCTTTAAACAGTCATGATAAATATTTATATATTAAAAACATAAACAAATTTTAAAACAAAACATCAAATTTTAAAAACAGATATTAAATTTTATAACTTTTTAAAATTTAATATATATTTTTAATTTTTTTTCAAAAAGAAATATATATTTTATAAACAAGTTAGGTTTAGTTAAATGTATTTTTATTTTATCTTTATGTTTTTTAAGTTAAAAAAGTCTGTAAAAGATAAAATTAAAATAAATTTTTTAAATTTAAAAGATATTTTTATAGTTTTTAAAAATAAAAAAAATAAATTAAAAAATAATAAATACTAAGAGGGATAATTATGCTGTTAATTTAACGACCTATTGCCTGTCGGTTTTCCAAACAAACGACAACAAACCTAACAAGGAAGGAAAAATCGTTGTGTTGTGCAAGTTTCAAACGGAAGCCGACATGTCGTTGCAAAACAAAACGACTGTAGACAGCCACTCTTGAATTAAAAGCAATGTCGTTTTTTTGACATCGGACAATATGAGAGAAAGTACTTAGATGACAAGAACGACAGCAATCGTTGGCCGAGTAACAAGAAGTCAGTTTCACGTAACTAGCAATATCATATGAAAAACGACATGTCCTTTCTTTCTTTTTCTTTTTTTTTTTTTTAACTAGAGCAATTGTGTTTGGAGTTTCCCAACCAAATTGGTACTTCTCCTTTGAGTCTTCCACTTACTGTCAGAGACCTGGATCGATTGCGAATATAGAAACCACCGGAGCAAGAGTCGGCGAAGGCGAAGAAGATGAGCTGCGGCGGCGTCGGGGGCGGCGGAGGGGGTTTTAAGGCGATTATGGATCACTACTTGTACAGCGGCGACAAGAAGCACGTCGCAGCTGGAATCGCCATTATCAGCATCGTTTTCGGGATTCCCTGGGTTCTCATGAACCGAGGTTTGTCCCCCTTCCCTTGCTTTTCTTTCTTTTAAAGTAAGGACTGTATTTTTCCTGAGGGAGTGGAGGTGTGCGGCGTCCAATAAAGATTTGAGATTTCTTCTCGTTGTGCCTTTTCCCTATATCAGAACGGTATATTTGCGAATTTTATGCTGGAAAGGCGTGAACTTTGATTTTCTGTTTTGTGGTTTTTGTCTTTCCTGCACTGATGCCACTTGATCCTCCATTGCATATGAAGACTCAATAAAGTCCGGAACTTTGATAATAAATGGCTGGTGAAAAGTGGTTTTTCCATTTCCGCGAAAGCATGTTGTAAGAAAGTGTTCATGGAAGCCCAGTTCTTTGTAAAAAGAAATGTGTGTGGTTTTTGCTTATTCTAATATTGTCGTTTGGATGAAATGATTTCCCGGTGATTGAATTACTGTTTTACACACACACACACACATATATATATATATATGAATTCACTGAAAGGGCTTGTTATCCTATTGGGGCTTTACTTTCTTTCGCAATTATGTAGTTGTTTCTTTTGGTACATGTCTCTTGGCTAGGTTGGGCTTGTACAGGGCTACAAGCTTGTGGTACCCTTTTCTCTCTATAACTTCAATTGTTTAGTAAAATCTGTTATTTTTCGTCAAGTTATCCTTAGATTTTCACCCTTTGATGTGATTTATGGACTTAAAATTTGAGGTACATGTTCCTGTGAGGTATTACTTAAGAACAGAACAACATAAATGCGGTTTTTTTTTATTGCTTGGTTATTTTTACTCTATTCCGCAATCAGTGTTGCTCTATCCATCCACTGGTACGCCTCAAAATATAAATTAAACGACATGATGCATTTGAGTTCAATGGTACATAAGCCAAAAGGGTACAAAAGATCTTAGGTTGGGCCTGCTCAGAACTATGGAGACCTATAGCTCCCTGATTTGTTTTCAATTGCATTTGTGCTGCAAAATAATTTCAGTTGTGATGTAGGACAATTTTAGGAAACCTATTACTTTGGTTAATTCTTTTTTTGCGGAATGGATTGTATTTAGATTCGCTGTTAATCATATTTTCTGATTTTGCTTCCCGCGGTTGTATCAGTTATTTAATTGGAACTGTTCAAGTGGGTCATTATATCTTTGTCTATCTGCAACTTATTATATTACCTAATACTTTTGAGTTCTCTTTCTCTTGCAGGATCGAAGCATCAGTCTCATCAAGATTATTTAGAGAAAGCTGATAAAGCCCGAAGTCAAAGACTTTCTTCTGGTTCACCATCTGCTGAATAAATTTTGAAAGCTCTGTTGCAGGGTGGTGATCCTCTCCCCTTCGGGAATTTTTGATGTTCGCTTTTGTTGTTCAATGCTTTTTTCCTTGTAACCTCTTTAGCAGATTAGTGCCATCTCTGAAAAATCTTGAGGAAATCATTTAGAAGTATGTGAGGAGTGTTCTTCTGTTTCTTGACGTGTTCAGCCGCAGTACCAGGTGCTTGCTTATTCATAAATCAGTGGACTTCTCTTATTGTTGATCAATAAATGAAGTGCCTTTACTCTTACTTCTGTTATGGTGTTTTGTGAATTAACATTAGCAAACAAGTTGGCAAGCCTATTTGTTTCTTCTGGGCATATACTTGGTCACTGTTGGATGATCTGAACTGGTAGTTAAAACGTGTATTTGTTTCTTCGTCTGTTTGTGGTGAAAGTTCTCTATCTATTGGAGTCATGTAATTGGTTGTGCGTTGAACAAATTGACAGCTGAATTTTAATGAAACGACTGGAAAAGATCAACTACTAGTAAGTTATACTGGATACGACCGTCCTGTAAATAGGGACAGAAGAATTGTTTCATAAAACAAAATTTGATTGTGAAGCATATCCATATGGGCCAATTTCATTCAACTTGTAGGAAATCTAGATAGCTGTTGCGCAGAATTTGCGAAGGTGTAGAGATGTCATTTCTTGTCAATATAGAGAACGGATTTTGAAACCTTCTGTGAGCAAAAGAGCTAGCGGGATTATTAGTTCGCTCCTAACAGGGAGTTGCAGAATAAACCAATGTATTATGGATTGGCAACACTAGCAATTTGCACAAAGCTAACTTGAAAGAATTGCTTTCAAAAGCATTAACTTCTATTTATATTTTGCGTCAAAATCTAGAAAGCAAGTGATAAAACAACCTTCTTTCTTCTTTCTTGTTATTTTTCTTTTGAATCAAATATTGTAATGCAGCGTTGTTAAATACGCCTACAATGGCATGAGTCTTCTGTATTTGAAGAACCACACAAATGCACAAAATATGGTGACGCCAACTGCTCCAGTTATTATAAGGACCCATTTAAACGCAGCGGGATCATCAAACATTGGAATCGCGAAGTTCATGCCAAAGATTCCTGCAACCACCCCAAAGATCGCCACCACAAATGTTGCCGTCGTGAGCAGTAGCTCAAATTGAATTAGCTGGTTTCGCACGTTATCCTGCAAACAAAAATTTCCTTGGCGTTATGTATTCCCTATATCTTTAATGAATGAAAGATCTAAAAGGGAAAAAAAATACAGAAAATTCTTCCATATATCATCAGCGGATGCGGTAAAAGATGTTTAGTTCCAATTTAGAGCATGTGATTCGGTAATTATGATATCAATAGATAACATTCTCCTTTTCTTCCCCTTCCCTCCGCCCCCCCTATTACTTCTTGCTCGTTGGATAGAAGACAGCTATCCGACTTCAAATTGCAAGACAAATACAACAAAAGTACATATATACACCGATAAGGGAACAGCATATACCAGCTGAATGTTGATGAAATCTTCGGTATCATCAATGTATTCCTTCAGCTGCAACATGAGTAATTAAAAAGAAGTTTGATTAACGACTGTATTAGCCGACTCAATGAAGGATGAGAATTATAAACAATATGCAAAGCATACCGATGTCAATTTATTAAGAGTGCTGTCAATGACAACAAAGTATGCTTCAAGCAACATCTCAAGCTCTTCTATACTTTCCGTATTGCTTTCTGTGCTCCTCGTACTCCCATGTCGACTCCTTGCAATGCTCAAGCTCTTTTCAAGCTTTCGGAAATCAGGGGGTGAGGAAACAGGAGATACAGGAGCCGAGACACAAGCAGCGTCTAGAGATTTGAATCCCATTAAAGACTGATCACCATAGAATGATGTTTCCATCCTTCTTTTCTTCTCAGTGAGATACATCTCTGCCATATCCCCATCATCATCCATAAGTTGCTCTATCTCATCCCTAACCTAAAACACACATTAAAGAGAAGAAGATAGATTTAAAACTGGTGTTGGACATCTTTTATTGCTCTTGTGAGCTAAGAGAAAAAAATGATATGCAGTTATACTATACCTTTTGAACTCTCCGAGTCAATGCGACAAGTCTGCTTTTCAACCGACGAACACGTTCCAAGTTTAGTGTACTGATCTTTGATGTAAGTTCATCCAACAAAGGGTATGCTTCTATTTCTAATTCTGCTGCCTTCAGGGGAAAATAATTAAATATATATATATATATTTTAATCAATTTCTGATTAGTAAATGGAAGAAACCGCAGACCAAGGGGCACAAAAAGATCATGAGAACTATGGTCTTTCCCTAAGCAAGGTGAATTGAGCGCCATTGTCAAGGAAAATAAAACAGAAAGAAATCCATAGATTATCACATAAGAAACACTGTTGATCTTGGCAAGACTCTCATTTGGTATTTTACGGCCTTTATGAAAATTTTATAAGTGTACTCCGACCTTAATAACTTTAATATATATCTGGACTTCTACTTTTCAATAAGCCAAAAAGTCTAATGCTCGTCAAATTCATAAAACAATTGACGGATAGAGGGAGGAAACGATAAAACTAATATTTATTTTTGCTCCACTCACCTGAGAATCAAGAAACGTACAAGCGGCCTCTAGAGCAACTTCTAAGGCCCTAAACTCAAAGGGCAAATAATCAGGAGATGTGCTCCCGAAAACATTGTCGAACTGTCTACCTCCTCTCCTCCAACTCAAGTCAGCACTATCTGATTGCCAGACATCACCTACCCCAGCTGTTGTCAACCGCCGTTGTAGCTCCACCACATACTGCAATACATAGCTATCTAACGAATTCAGAATTAAAACCTCGTCCGCTGTAATTATACATCGAATCTGCTCCAGATTTACAACAATTGCCTTCTCTCTTCCAAGGATGGTTGAAGGGTACACAAAGAGAGGATCAAGCAGGCGTAGATCACGGGCCGGTAAGTCACAGCGTCGCATCATGGTGAACTTATCAACCTCAATTATCTGGGAATTCCCTAATGAATCAACCCGAATCCAAGACCTAATACCTTGGCCGCGCTTCTTCAGCCCAAGCACATCCACGCCTTGAAAAGGTTGCCTCCCAGGTGCCGATGGCCGATATGATGCTCCACTCAGGTTTATAGCCGAAGCAGGCTTTGGTGGGAGCAAGCGCTCCTTGAGGTCCGCCATAGAACAATCAGCCGTGAATGCTGCACCATGTAAAACGGGTGGTAACATAAGGAACTAATTTCTTAACAGAGACAACTCCTAGTCTCCTATGATAACTACATCAATATGCTCTTAAATTCTCAGGAAGGAAACAAATTTAGAATCACCCTAATGTGTTTAATTCAGACAATTATTCAACCAGGAAATTCTTCGACCTCTACTTATAACTCTCCACTTTTGTATTTGGGTTTTCAAATTCCATCCCGCTTAAAAATTCCATCTTTTCTTTTTCTTCATACCGACAACAAAATAAAAAAAGAAAATGGATTTTTTGATTTTTTGCACATTAACGAATAAAAAGCTTCATACATCCACAATTCTAGAATTCCCAGCTTCTCACATAATCATTAAAAACGAAGATTCAAAAGCATTCACACAAAGTCAAGTTCATATCAATTACGCTTGAAAGCTTAAAACAGAGAGGAAAAGGAAAAATCACCTCCAACGATAAAATTGGCGTCCCCGTGAGATGCTGGGCTATAAAAGTTCAGCTTGAGGCTCCGATCGTCTACTTGAATTATGCAAAAATCGGCATAAGAAGGATTGACTAATCAAGAATGAATTCAATTCGCGTATTATTGAGCAAATAAAAGAAATGAGTGAAGAAGGAGGAGAAGAAATTGAAACCCTAGATTGGGACAATACCTGGTCGTGAAGAGAGTGAACCAAACTTGGTGGGGTGGTGGCGGTGGCTACTGGCGGTTAACTTGTGTTTCTTCCTACGAATCCAGATGAATCTTACGGGAATCGTTGATCCATTTATTTATTTATTATTTGTTTTAGTTGTTTTCACCTCATTTTTTTTTGCTACTTTTTTTTTTTTTTGAATTTATTAGAGGTTTAAGGCCCGATTTATGCGTTTTGTCTCATTTTGACGCTTAGTTTAAAAGGATCCCGCATTGGCCCATCTATTTGTATTAGTTGCTTTTTTTTCTTTTTGAAATTATTAATTCCTACTTTTTTGCGATGCTTTCATTTTCATACGCTTTTTTCAAATTTTTTTTTTTCATTCCAACTATTTGTATTTTTTTTGTATTTGTATTTGTATTTGCATTTGCATTTGCCTTTTTTTTTTCTTAATTTAATTTAGTTTTGCTTTTTTTTATAAAAGCACATTGTTGACGCTATGGATTTTAATTTTTGCCTTCAATTAAAAATGAATTAATTATTTCCTCAAAAAGTTGCCATTATTATAGTCTAGAAAAAAAAAAGGTCACCAATGTTTTTTTTCCCTTTTTTTTTATTCCTGTTAAGTAAATATTGAAATAAGTCTATAGTATGACATGAGCAATTTACTACGCACACTATTTTATCTTATAGTCACTTTGAAAAAAAAAAAAAAAAAGTGTCCTAGGAGCCATTTGTTTGTTACTCGTAATTCGTAATGAATTTTGGGTTCCATTAACTTGATCTGGTTGGTTGAAGAAGTCGAGAAGGACCAATGTTTTCAATACAAGATTTCTTTCTTTTTTTATTTGAAGGTGCTATACAAGATTTCCATGCATGTGGTAGATGCCAAATCCATTAAGATTTGAGTAAACAAATGCTAGTGAGCAAAAATTATGGACAAAAAGTTTGTGCCTCACGTGGGCGCTGAGTGCACTCATTCATGAGTAATAGCTAGCTGTAATTGCTTCAACAGACATATATTTAATGGCTGAAGCTCTGATTTCCGTCCTCATAGAGGAGCTCGCTTGCATGGCTCTTCAATGGACAACAGAGAGGGTGGCATTGGTGAAGGATGTGAAGAAAGACGTTAGGAAGCTGAAGAGCAATCTTGAAGAAACAACTGAGCGATCGCAGTGTGAGAACTTGGCTGGATAAGCTCAAAGATGCATCTATCAAGATGGACAATGTGTTGGATGAGTGGAACACTGCCTTTCTCAAATTCCAAATTGCAAAGGAAAGCGAAATGAAGAAGGTATGCTTTTCTTTTCCTTCAACTTTTTCTTGTTTGACACCAAAACTGCGTCATGACATCGCTCACAAGATCAAAGACCTGAACAAATGAAGAACTAGATATGATTGCTGAAGAGAGGGATAGGTACAAGCTTAATACAACAATTGTTGAACAACCTGTTGAGCAACCTAAGACTGCCTCTTTCGTCGATGAAACAGAACCGCATGGTCGGGAAGAGGATAAATAAATTGTAATAAGCAATCTCAGGTAATCACTCTTCTACGCTGTGGTAGCTCTTTTAGAGGTTCAAATATTCTCCTTTGCAAATATTTTATTATGTCCTAGTCAAGAATTGTAAAAAGTAGGAATATTAATTTGTTGTTTTTTCAGTCTCCTTTGATCAAACAATGAGGAAGATTCTTGCAAATTTCTAACAAATTGACCTCGTTCTGATTCAAGGAAGAAAACAAAAAAAATTGGAGTTGCATGGCAAAATTTGCTAATGCTCAAGTTTTTCCCTTAGCTTTATAAATCAACGAGTCATCTTTTACCTTCATGTTTCTTTCTGGTTTTTAGTTCTACGTGAATTTAAGAGAGAAGCAAAAGAGAAACGAGAATATGACAAAAGCGATGTATGTTTAACCATTGCAGGAACCAAAAGATGCAGTTCTGTGCCATCAATAAAGTGAATGCAAACAATTTCTGGCTGAGAGACAACAGTGGAAAGCTGTTTCAATGGATGAGAAAAGCAAACTTAGTTACAAAATTTCTTGTACAGTTGTATGAATCCCTCGGACATCTGGCTGTGAGGTAAGCTACTTCTATCGATACTTTTTTGGCCCAACTTCCGCTTTTCAGATTTCAGTTATGCCACTCTACATCATAGTTATGGTTTTTTCTTCCCTTGTCGCTTCAAATAAAGAAAAACTTCCATCTGAACAAAGAACATTTTATGCTGAAGAAGAAATTTCATGCTTGGATACTCTTTTGAGAAGAGCTTGTAGATGGCGCTTTACTTTCAGATTACCATTACTTGTGGACCCTCTTCTGAAAAAAGCTTAAGGTGCATTGATATTTTTATCAAGTGATTGCCAAAGTGATATGGTAGCTCATGAACCTTTTCCCTAATTTTTTATTCTTAATATATTGACTTTGAAGGGGTAATATCTAAATGCTAATGTTCAGGTTTTGAACATCGACAATTTTGCCAAGCTCAAATTGCATAGTCAGATGACATCACTAGATTATAAGGCACCACTCACTACCTCTTTTTTGGAATTCAAATTATAGCAGCAACCTCAATCCAATCTTTGTCAAATGGACACTGATTACAATGTTTCAATCCTAACTGCTGCAGGAAAATAGATATGCAATTATGCATTATCAATAAAGGCAAATGCGGATAGTTTGGCTGATAGACAAATCTTGAAAGGTGTTGCAATTGTTGTGAAAAACCAAAATCAGAATTTACAAGTTTCTTGTACAGACTCCTTGTGGTTATGAGGTGATCTACTTCTACAGAAAGATATTTTTTGGGCCCGACGTTCTTTGTTCAGGCTTTGAGTTAGGCAATCCTACATCATAGTTATGGTTCCTTCGTCACTTGTAGATTTCAAATCGAGCAACAACTTTTGATCTGAATGAAGTGATCTTGTGCTGAAGAAAATTCCATGCTTAAATACTCTTTTAAATAAATTGAGGATAGGGCTTCACGTTCAAATCATGTTTTCTTCTGTCAGAAATTATAAATCAAGATTGTGGACACTCTTTTGTCAAAAGCTCCAGGAACCATGATCCTTCTATTCAATGATTTTGGTAACTAATGAAAGTTTGATTGGTTTGTGTAAATTAATCTCTTAATCACTTCCATGTTAATTGTCTAAATGATAATTTTCAGGTTTATTAGGATTAGGTAACTTTGAAATATGAAAAACAACTGAAGGTACTTTTGGATTGAGAATTTCCTGCCTGAAGTTACTCATAGATCAATTCACCATGCTGCAGTGCCCCGTTTCCCGACTGCTGAATATTGGCAAGGTCATGGTGCATCTAGCGTTATGAGATATGGTAAACAGATTTTATATGACAACTAACTATTCACCTCTTTATTATGTTAAACCTGATAAGTAGTCTCTGTCGGTGTCTAGAATCACAGTAGTATTTTACAACAGAAATAAATTTTTCTACTCCATTAGTTTTATTTGCAGATCCTCTCATGTATATACTTCATGTTTTTAACTATAATATTCACCATCTTAGCTACCTTCTCCATGTGGAATCTACATTACCATGTTTAACGGCAAATGAAGTGACAAAATGAACTCTATCATGGCATACCGATTAGCTGTCAAGAGAGGAAAGTCTCTTCTTTCTGCAAAGGAACTTCTGCAGGAGGAACTAAAAAGTACGTGTGATTAGGACAAAGCACCTAAGGATTCTTGCTTTATTTTTAGTTTGTGAGATCCTTAATTTTGTATGCATTGCAGTTGACTTAATTTTTAACTTGCTTGCTTAAAAACTACTAACCCCCATTTAGGGGTTACAGAATTTTTAGTATTAGAGCCTAGGTTCGGTTAACCTAGGGAGTGTAGCACCACTTTAAAAAGAGATTTCAATGTGGTTTTAAAGTTGAATTCCAATATCATCATCAAACTAAACCTTTAGGTTGATTTATACAGTCTACGAGGATGTTGTGACATAGAAAAGCCCTAGAATGGAAATATCAACAGTTATATAAGTGTGGTAATTATATAGAATGAATTTATGTGTAGATTTAAGAGAGATTCATATAGATACATAGATTTAAAAGCCTTTCATCTCATAAGAAATGATAAGAAATACAAGGCTTGAGTTGTTGATTTCAATGGTCGGCATAGTTGTGCTAAATTCTTCATAATTAATTCAAACCTATAGTGATTATGTGTGGACTTGATAAAGTATTTAAGTCTTGATAAATTTTCTTGGAGGTTCTATTTACTTGTGGAACATGAGATAAGCTAAGAATCCATGATATTGAGCCTTGAGTGAGATAAATGTTAATCTTTTGTTCTATTGAGATTTTATAAAGCCAAGAATTTATGAATTTTAATGTTGGAATATTTCTATTGCATACATTATATTTAAGTGGTTTCAATAGTCTTTACGAATAAATGTAATATGAAAATGACCAATAAAAGTTTCCTTAAGTAAATCATAATACTCAAGGCAAATGCAATAATTTTGGTTCAGAGCATCAGAAATAGTGAAAAATGAATATTGAGACCAGTGGTTATTTTCTTTGGTTTGAGTTCTGAGAGAAAATCAAGATTGTATCTTGGAGAGGTTTCCGGGGCTAGTTGAGAGTAAACAGGGAAACACAAGTAACTCATCTCTTAATAAAATCAGACCATGTGTGTGGAGTCTCGGGGATGTAGGCAAAAATTTCGCCGAATCCCGTTAACAATTGTTCTCTTCCTTAGCGTTTTTACTTTCTTTGTGCGTGTTAAAGCTGCTTGATAATTGGTGTCCTGCAGTTTTCTTGCTGTTTGACAATTGTTCTGCTCTTTTAAGTTTTGTGTTTGATCGTGTTCATACGTTTCTGGTATTCAATACTTAAAAAAACACAAGAGCATTGCACAAGCTCAGATTAAACTAAACAATTACACTAAAACAATTTTTTTTCCTTTTAATATGAAACGGGGGATTCAAACTCTATACGTTATAGTAGAGTTGGGTGCAGAAATTCCGTTCAACTCTGCAACCACACATTAAAACAAATTCTGGCAACATCAACTTGTTTTCGACCCAGCATGAAGTAAATTTAAATTAAATATATAATAATTTAGCAAAAACAAATAATTATTCTTTTTTTTTTTTACCAAATTTATATTCAATGGTTATTGTGGTCCACAAAAAACGACGACAAAGATACGATAAAGGATTTTGAGTCCTGTTGTCAAGATACTTTTTTGCGGAACTTTTCCTTTTTCTGCTTGTATATTTTATCTGAGCCAAGTTATTTTTATTGAATTGCAAGGTGGCACGTCCATTATCCATGGCCGTAATATGGTCTTTCTCAATTAGGAAAGAGTTCTGCCGACAGCAGGGCTACATAAAAGAAACATTATTGTGTATGGTATTAGTAAAACGACAAAGCGTGAAAGCCTTGAAAAACGACATAACAAAGTGCTGCTCAAACGAAAAAGTGCATCAACATTCAATAACTTAACGACAGGTCGTTTATCTTTGTTACATGAAACAGCATAGACAATAAACGACACGTAGTTTTTCAGTTCTGGGGAGCACCCAATGGCCTTAAAACTGCATATTGTTTGTTCTCTTCATTAAAAAAAAAAAAAAACATAAGATTTCGAGCAAGTGGCTAGATGACAGAGTTACGGCTGTCACCAAGAGGGGAAAAAACAGCAAAAGATATAGACTCACAATATTATAAAGGATATTTATCTTTTTTATATACTCTATTTTAAGTAAATTTAAAACCTAATTTTTTGGTTTTAGATTTTATTGAATTTATATATTTAGATTTGATTTAATATACAAATTTATATATTTTTCAATCAATATTCAATTTTGACCTAAAAATTTATCCAAAATACCCTCAAATTGAAAATAAGAGAACTTTACAAATTTTTTTTAAAAAAAACACCCTTTACACTAAGGTTTTCTTCAAAAATATATAGAATATCTTTAAAAATATGTGTATTGTGTATTTTTGTTTTTTTTAATTTTTTATTTTGAAAGTTTTAATTTTTTCTTATTTTACTTAAAAATAATTTTGTCATTTTAGAAGTCAAAATCAATTATTAACAATAGCAAGGTATAAATTTGTATATTAAATTTAATCTGAATATATAAATTTGATAAGATTTAAAATAAAAAAATAGTGTTTGAATAAATATAAAAAGATAAATAACCCTTGTTATAACCTCTGCAACTTTACTCATTCTCTTTATTTTGTGAACATTTTAAATCGACCGAAAGCATGCACAAAAACAACTAGGACACAAACCTTCTACCCGCCTTAATAGAAAAAATATATATATATATACAGTGTACTATACTTTTGCTGACATCGCTAAGCACTAAGACGACCTCGGCCAACGTGAGGCACCAATAGAGAGTAGTAGTTTAACAATAATGCCGTGCCTTCGTCGCTTGCTATTTAAGAAATGCCCCCGCTTAAGAGGACTTCCGGGCTTTCTAGAAAAGACGACCTCTCTAAAGGAATTGCTCATCTCTTCATCAAAGATTCTAGACAATATTGCTGAAGGAGGAAGGGAAAGGAATGGGCAAAGATTTCACACGCCCCAAACGTCGAAGTTAACGACAAGTATGTGTGAAAAGATGGCATCTGGATTCAAGAAGCAAGCCATGTTCTCAAAAGACCCTCGACATCAGAATGAAGGCCTTAGAAAATTTAAGCTCCTCTTTTTTGTTGCATCAAATCAAATGCTGTTCCATTTTCAGCCCAACATCTTCTGGTATTTACTATTCTTCGATGTAGTAGTCCTTTTAGATGTCAGTTTGTCTACTTTGGACATAATTTCTTATTTCCTAGAAGATAATACTGCGATGTTATGTTTTCCTTCACCAATTAGAAAAATTCTTGCATAATTTCATAAGATGCAAAAAATGAAAGCAAAGAGGCTTGCATACCAAAATTTATTAATGCTTCAGTTTTTCCTTTTACTTTATTGTAAGAGGAGTCATCTTTTACCTATGCACTTCAATCTGAATTGTAGTTTTTATTAAAGAAATTTAAGAGAAGCAGAAAGGGGAAACTCATCGGAATGCGATAAAAACTATTTAACTGCTGCAAGAAACCAAGAAGAGCCGTTTTGTGACAAGGTGCATGTGAAAAATCTGACTGACAAACCTGGAAAGGTGTTTCAATTGTTGAGAAGAAGCAAAATCCAAAATCACAAATTTCTAGTACAGTTATCATGACGTGATCTACTTCTATTGAATGATTCCTTTTTTTTTTTTTGTTTTTTTTCCCCTTTTTCCCAACTTTCTCTGTTCAGAGTCAATATAGTAGTACTAGTTTCCTCTATTGAAAATTCAAATCAAGCAACAAAAGAAACCACTTCTTATGTTGCAGTGAAGTTCATGCCTGGATATTCTGTCAAAAAAAAAACTGGTGGATGGGGCTACTTTCAAATCACAAATGCTTCTCTCACATATTCCTGCTGAAGCTCGTGGACACTCTAAACAAAAGCTTAAGGCATAATAATGGTTATATCTAGTGATCACTGGAATAACCTGGTAAATCATGAAAGTTTAAATTAGTTGCCTGCCTTCTCATTATAAATTTTACTTCCAAATTGTAACATATAAAAGCTAATGTTCAGGTGTATTAGGTATGGGCAATCTGGGATGTGACCACAAGGAGAACTTCTATAAAACTTACCTCCCTTTGTAGTTTCAAATCGTGGCAATAACTTCAATCCAAAATTTTTCAACAAGGTAACTTTTTGTTGAATCCTATGCAATTCATAAACAAATATTCCAAACTTTTTGTTGAATAATATATCATTTTCCATCAAGCTAAATTTTTCCCCCCTTCTAGCCTCGGGGAAATCAGACAAGTCCAATCTTAATAAGTGTTTTCCATCATGAAGCAAGTGTCAAGCTTAGATTTAAATGCTCATATACCGTCACACCCTCGTCACGGCTGCAGCGAAGATAGCTAAGGCGCAATTATGATAATTTTGTTGGTGATTTCACATGGTAGCTCGTGAAATTTAATTTGTTTTATCACCTATTCCAAGATTTTCTAGTTTTTGTTTGTTTTCGAGTTTCAGATCCAAATGGTAAATTCTAGTTTCAGGTTGGGTGCGGGCATGTCTCTATGTTTCTCATCCATAGTAGAAAAAAGCGAAAAGATAGGGAACCATAAATGGACTACCTTGAGTCCAGAGGCTTAAATACATTAGCATTGGCATTTTACAAAGGCTAATCATACGTCACAAGATCAACTTATTGAGAGGTAACACTCTGTTTTAGAACAGAATTAATGGAAAAAAAGGAAGATATAGCCATTATTTCACCCTCCATTTTTTTTTTTTGTTTCCCCGAAGGAGAGTACATATTTGATGTTATAGGTTCTCCAAAAATATTTATGTGATACATAAAGCCGCGATTTTTAATGTTAGCATAACTTGTAGGAGCACAGTTCATCACATTAAGTTCACTAGCCCGTTTGATAAACGCAGTTTAAACTAAGTTTGTTGCATTGAAAGATCCGGTTTTTATATTTACTAAATTAAATAAAATTTATAAAAGACAAAACATAAATAAAGAACACATGCAATTATTATTGAGGTTTGGTCGTTAAATCTATGTCCCCGAGGCCACGCCTAGCTATTGAATATTGAATAGCTATTGAATAATCCATTAAGACTGAAAACTTTACAATCATCAATTGGACTTATACAAAGTCAAGACTCTCTTTTTCGATTGTCGCCTCTTAAATGCAACTCTATGTGCAAGGTATTTTCTCGAAAAAACTTCAACTTCTTCTCTCAAAGAATGTTAAGACTTTGCTCTATAAACTTCTGTGAAAACCAAGCTCTCTGGACATGCTAAAATATTTTAGAAAGTGAGGTTTGTATAGGGTTTCTTCTAGAATCTCAAACAGATCTCGGATTTGATCATTTAAAATTCGAAGTCGTTGTCTGAAGTCACAACTTTGAAACAACCTCATCTGATAAGATCATAATCCGATTTTTTCAAGTGTATCTGGACAATTTTTGCTACGATTCTCTGTATTTATATTTTAAAAATATCTCCAATAAATCTCCTTTAAAGCAAATCGTAATCTCTTCCTTTTAAAAAGCTGCAAACAAATCCTCTTCAAAGTTTGAATTTGAATCTTCATAGGATTAGGATTTTTCCTCAAAGTTTATCCTTATCTCCAATTTGAATTATTCTTGGAATAGATTCTGAAAGATAAAAACGCGTAGGCGTAGATTATATTGATTTGATTTTTGAATTTCTTGAATAATGTTGTCAAGTATGCCAACACAAAACATAAACCCCAACAGTTTTCTCTTACAAAATTTGAAAGCAAACTTAGTTTGAACTACAATTTGTAGTTCAAATTCACAACTTTAAAGAACCATCCAAATTGCAATCCAAATCCTGAGAATTAGTTCTCCCATGACTTCAAGATTCCTTGGTTTATCTGCATGGTTTTTGAACTTGAACTTTTCTGCTGTTGGATATTCAACACTAACTACACATGGCTCTAAGAATTGAGGTATTTTTTTAAGTTCTGATTTTCTCTTTGAAAACAATGTGAAAACATAAATCAGTTAAGAAACCAATGAATTGTTAGTTGCAGCTCAAAATATCTTGATCGAGAAGTTTTTGACAAATGAGAGATTGGATGTCAAGGGCCAATGCTTTTTAAAAGTATTTAGTTCACCAAGACTCAACGGCATTGCTAACATATAGATATTATACTCGGTGCTAATATTTGTTCATTTTTCATTCAGTTACCGATGTCGATTTCACATTGGTTGTTCAGCTGGCATCAGAAATGACTAGTCTTTGAAATTTTGCGTCTGAAAAAGAAGGAAGAAGCCTTCGCTTTAAAGTTAATTATATGGTGCTTCTTTGGGTCCCCGAACACACGGCCCACACAAATTCGTTATGCAATCTGTAAAGGATTAAATCTGGCTTTGAGAAAGAGAAAGGTGACCTGGGAAATCAGCTTGTGAAAAAAACCAATGAAAGCCAGGCACTTGAGAAATCAATAACCAAGGGTTGTTATGCTAGTTGGGATGCATATTTGTACAGGCAATTAGAGTGTGTGAGAATTTTTAATGTAACAGAACGCTTTTGGATGACCTTGAGAGAGATTGAGAGGGAGTCTTCTGGAAAAATTGAAGAAAAACCTTGTACTCTTGCTTGGTTTCTTGATTAGTGAGCCCGTGGATGTAGGATCATATCGATTTGAGCCACGTAAATCCTTGGTGTTCTTTCTTGTTTTAATTCCTTTCGATTTTGTTCTTGAATTCTTGTTTTGCGAAAATTTGCTCCAATCTTTCTATTGTTGGATAGACAACGAAATATGTAGCAGCTAAGATACGTTTTGCAAGCTCTTTGAGTTTATTTCTAAACACACGATAAAGATACAATCAGCAGTTGAATCTCATAACAGATTTAGTAAGCTAATGGATTACTGGTTGCAACTTAAAACATTTGGATGTGTAAGTCAATGACAGATAGGAAATTAGAAAACTTGTACAGCTCAGTTCCGTATTGTATAATTTATATGAACTGGATACCATATTTTAGTCCTGTTCAAATCGATAGCTGATTCAAACAATAACATTACCCTGTTTGATTAGACAGTATAGTCAATGTTAAATTGGCAAATATAATACGATCATGTTCATGAGACTCCACTTGTTGTCTTTAAAAGATCCTTCCACCATTTTTTAGTCTTAAGTATATGAATTCGTTTTGTTGCCCTATGTCATGTATTACTTAATATCTCATTGTTTGGACTTCCACGTGTAATTGTCTAAATGCTAATGTTCAGCTTTATTAGGCTTAGAAACTGTGGCATGCAAGGACCAGGAAGCAAAGATGGCCTCATGATTCGAAACTACTTGTTTTGAATTGTCTAGAACCACAGTAGCATTTTACAACACAATTAAATTATTCCACTCCTTTTGTTTTAATTAAAAACAATAAATTAGTATATATAGTTACGAAAAATACTGTGATAGAAACAAAAAAACAGGAACACATACAGATTTACGGGAAAACCTAAGATAGGAGAAAATCATGGGTAGAAGAGAAAAAACCCAAAACAGGAAAAAATCATGAGCAGAATAGAAGAAAATTAGTAAACTCGAAAAATATTACAAGATAGTGACGATTAGGGGAGCTAAAAATAATAATGTCAAACCCTAACACAACACATCATATATATAGACATAAACAAAACCCTATGGGACCCGATCGTTCCGCTACCACCATAGATCTCATGAAAAATCCTACATTTATTCTTTCACTATAATTGTCATACCTCAAGCTTTTCTGATTAAGCCAAACAAAATTCGTGTCACCATATTCTAACATATATCTTGCTTGAGGATCCTCCCATGTATATAATACGTTACTTTCACGTTATTATTTACTTTCTTATCCACCTTAGGCATCTCGAACCTACGTCGGCTTACAGCGGATTAAATGACAATGTGAACTCTGTCATGGCATACGGTTAGATGTTAAGAAAGGAGAGTCTTTTTTCTTCAAAGGAACTTCTGCAGTAGGGAATAAAAGTACGTACGATTAGGGCAAAGCCACTAGAAATCCTTAATTTATTTCCAGTTTTGAAGACTTGATCAAGTTTTTGACATCCTTAATTTGCTGTGTGTTGCGTTAGATTAAGTTTGAATTTGCCTTCCTGTAGCCATATGCATTTCTTGTTATAAGTGTTTCATAGGGAACATTGAACCGTGGATATTCAGAGCTTTCAGGACCAGTGAAAAATTGAATGTCGAGGCTAGTGGTTATTTTTCTTTAGTGTGAGTTCTGAGAGAAAATCAAGATTTTACGACAAGATTGACCCGAGGGTGTAACTCATCTGTTCATAAGATCACACTCTGCGTGTGAAGTCTCAGGATGTAGGCAAAGATTTGGCCGAAACCCCGTTGACAATTTGTTCTGTTCTTCAGTACTTTGTTGGTGTGCTGGAACTGTTTGATAATAGGTGTCTGAAACTGCAGTTTTGTGTTTGATCGTGTTCATTCAATCTGGGATTCAATATTTAACAAAAACACATGAGCATTGCGTAATTAAGTATAAACTAAACTGCTACATTAAAACAAAATTGGAGCAATTTTTTTTTTCCAAATTTAAGTCGAAGGTTATTCTTGTACCACAAAAAACAACGATGATAATAATATGCAAACTCCGATAGTGACACTGTTAAAAACTATGTTATTACAAAGTTTAGCTATTGAAAAGTCACTTTAGATTTTTATTAAGTCTAAAGTAAATTTCTAGACTTAATGCAATCAAAATCGATACGTGATTAACTTTTATAGATATCGATTCATAATGTGATTGGCATGTCATAGTATTTGAAAAATAAAAGAAAACATGTCAGGTAATAAAATATTCTGTCAATTAAATTAATTATTGTAGACAATATAAAATTTACCTACTTAAGGGAAACTTGCAAGCATAAACAAAGGACAAGAATCCCTTGATTGAAGCTTCCACCTCATGATGGTGTACTTGGGAATTGATTAAACCAAAACCAACACTCCACTCAACCTCACTTATGGCACCACACTTAAGAGAAACAAAGCCTTGATTAAGCCACATTAAGCCATTTAAAAGCTTAGTTAATAATGAATTAAGTGGGATGATTAGATTAGGCAAAAGTCTATAAATAAGAGCCTAAGTTAATAAGCCATGATTTTCATTCTTCCTTTCCCCATCTAACCATTTCCACTTTGTCTCCTAAGCCTTCCAAGAGAAAAAGAAAAGAAAACTTTGTGCTTCTACTTTGTCTCTCAAAACCAAACCCAAAGCCTATCAAAACAAGCCCAAATCCCAAGATATTTTCTACCACTTTCATACCACAAAACTAAGTTCAATAAAGAAGAAGAAAGAAGGATTCTTAGAGTCTTGGACTAAGGTAATGTCTATATTTTTCTTCCCCTTTTCTTAGCAATAATAATAATAATAATAGTAATAATAATAATTAACTCCTCCATAGGAGGAAGAAGAAGAAGAAGAGAAAGGTGGTGTTAGAACATTAGACCAAGGTCATATACATATTTTTCCTCCCATTTCTTTTTCTAGCAAAGAGAAGAAAATAGTTTACTTAGATAGCCTCTAAATAAAGACCAAAACAAAACTAGGCTTTTATATGATTAAGTTTTGTTTTAGTTTTGATCCAAGAGGAAGAAAGAGTAGAGCTAGAAGTTTTAAGATCACCCACCTAAGAGTTGTCATCAAGGGTAAGTAATCGAAGCTTTTCCATAAATTTTCTTAAGGATAAAGTTTATAAGTTTATGAGGGATTTGATGATTGAGTGAGAAAATATATTGTAATAATTAATTATGTGTTGTTAAGAGTGGCCTGTGCTTGTATGATATGCAAGTAGTTAATATATGCATGCTCAGGTTATGTTTTTGCAAGTTTTAATTTGTAAAAAAAAATTTCACAAACTTTGAACACGTAAACGGAGGCCTTAGTTTTGATTTTTAAAAGTTTACTGAACATGGGACTGTTAGTTTTTGACGTTTTGAACAAAATTCTATGAGTGCAAAAAAATAAAGTTTGAACTCTAAATAGGCCTACCAAATAGTTTTTAGGAACTACCTAAAATAGTCCCAAAAACTGTCTAAAAACAACCCCTAAAACTATTTAAAATAGTTTGCAAAAGTTGTCCAATGCTGGAACTGTTTTACCATTTTTGGGCCATTTTTTGTCCGAATTTTACATTTTACCAAACATAAAAGTTTTAGATTTCAATGAGATGAACAAATTTCGTGAAGAAATTTTCTCCAAAGTTTGTCTCTAAAAAACAATTATGGGCAATTTTCCAAAACAGTCCAAAAACTACAATTTTGCACAAAAAACTTTTTTAAAGTTTTGGTTCGCTTCGAGGCTGAACTACAATTTTTACCAACCATAAAAGTTTTAGTTTGCAGTAAAATGAAGAACTTTCATGAAGAAAGTTTTATGAAAATCTATTTCTAAATTGGACTTTAAATTGGGTATATAAAAACAGTCAAAACTTTTTAATCGGTAAAAATTTCAATGTTTTAAGCAGATAAAAATTTTGTCAAAAAAATGGTAACCGGCACTTTAGATAAAACAAGAAAATTATTAAAATACACATTTAATATACGATTTCACATAAATGTTCCAAGACTACTCTACCGGTACCAGTTTTTGCAAACAAAGATCACGTGACTTTAAAATTCGATAACTAAACCAAGAAATTACAGTGTTTTAGAGAGGCTATATAGGCCCGAGATTCGGTGGGTTAAAATTTTGGTCATTATTTTATAGGGCTATTTTTATTAAAGTTTCAAGCTAAACAGATAAGAATTTCAAATATAAACTTTTAATAGTTTTCATTTGAACATTATTTCAACAAGCATAAAAACCCGATATGATAGAGCTTTAATGCCACAATGTTAGGCACGGGTCCAACGCCCGTTTCAGTCTAAAATGTCATGTGGAACACAGTCTATCATTAGAATGTATATGACGTTATGATGTCATTTTTAGGCTTACGGGCTTAAAATCAATTACGAGCCCATTAAATGAATTGAAAATAAGCCCAATTAGGACTTAAGGTAAGAATCATAAATTTAGAGAAGTCTAATTTAATGGATTAAAGTCTCATAGATTTAACGATGATTGCTAATTAATTAATTGTCAACTTGGATATGAACCAATGGCAATTAAGGAAATGTTATGAGGATTTAGTAAAAATAATCCTTGCAATAGAAATGGTGAAATCCATGATAAATTGATAAAAGATTTTACGATCTAATAGAGTAATCAAATTCTTATGGTTATGCTAAAATCTAAATAGCATAAAACGAAGTATTCTTACACACTCCAAATGGATGTTTTGTACTGTGACACCTGTTATTTTTCCTAACGGGTATTAAGGTAATTAACTTAATTTTTAGTTTGCCAATCAAAAATTTGTTTCATTTAAAATCTATTTCACAATATTTATTTCTACTTATTTTTAGAATTTCCTAAAATTCCCTATACTTATTTAGTATATTTACCAAAATACCATGGTAGACCCGCCTTTATTGTCCTTCACGTGTAATGGTTAAAAAGAAAATAAATAAATAAATAAATAAAAGATAAGACTTGAATCAAACAAGTCACATGCCTTGGTTCCCCACAAAGGCCTTATCCCCTTTCTTTTCTTTCTTTATCTGAGTCTCCCAATAAGACTATTCACTCACATGCCCAAAGCTACTAACTCCTAAAACATACCAGACAACTTATTTTCCCTCACATTTCACACCACTCACCCTTGCTCTCCCTCTTTCTATTTTGTGTCTCTCCTTCAAGCAAAGAGTCAAGCCTAATAACAATTTCTCAAGGAAACAAGGTTGAGTTTCTAACCAAAAACCCAAATTCTTCTCTACCTTCCATTTATTCCAAGTTATTATGTTCAAATTATGTAATTGTTCTTCATTTCGCAATCTGGGCTTGTGCTTTTATATGCATGCAAATTGAATTGTGTTTGTTTTGGGTTTGAACAATTTCCTATTTAGATCATGTTTTTGTAAAGTTCTGTAAAAATCAATGTTTGAGAATTTTAAACATGTTTTATGCAAAAAATTTAGGGAAAAAGATTTACATGTTTTATTGGTATGATAATCTATGGTTTCTATGTATTTTTCATCTTCTGGGATTTGTTAAGACAAGCCAGATTGAGCTTTGAAGCTCAAAATCTTTAAAAACAGAAACTAGAGTTTCCTAGATTTTGCCTCGATCAGCAGGGCAATCGGACAGTCCAAATTCATATGTTTTTTATTGTTTTGTGTTACAAAATGTTCTAAGGATTTCATATAAATAATTATGACACACTAATAAGAATAGATGGTAATCATAATGACTATAGATTAGGGATTGAGTTAAAGTATTGTAATGTTATGCGTCATAGGATAACAAAATACTTGGAGCTTACGTGGCGAGCTTGGTATCGTGAGCTAGAAGTTATTAGCATGGTATTCACTAAGAGGTAGGGAATCTATTACTTATCTTTTGTGAGGTTTTTATAGAATTAAAATATGTTGTTTTATTGCAAGATATATATATATATATATATATGTATATTGAACTGCTATTATATGAGTATCACATATGAGATAAATGTAACGACGTGCCTAAGTGGTTGTGATTTAACTTGAATATAATCATAATCCCAATATACTTTAACATAAAGTACTGAAAATTACGGAATAAAAATTTTCCTTTCAATACATTGCAAACCTTTACTTAATCTTTATGACTTTATGCATAACAAGTGAAAACATATTTTAAAAATAACTTGTATAACATTTGCAAACACATTGCAAGTTATAACTTCTTCTCTTTAAAACTTACTGCATAACAAATGCAACTTAAAACTTATAACTTAAACTGTAAATTATTATGCATTAACAAAATATAAAAGTACTTTAAATATAATTATTTCAAATGAATTCTTGATAATAAAGAATTCGTAACATATAATCTTGAAAGAAATATTAATCATTTCTCAAAACATAATTTCGTAAACTAACATATTAACATTAGTTTCTCAAACATGAAAAAAAATCACATAATAATCATTACAATTTAACGTAATCATAATTCATAAAAACTTAACCTTTGCATAACTCATAACATTAATCTCTTAAAACATATAATAATAAAATATATTTAAAACTTTTCTTTTAAACATAAAGATAATCATTTAAGAATTACTTCCTATAAAACATTCCTTAAAACATACTTAAAAACTGTTGCGACTATTATCATATTTCAAGTTGAGACATCGCTCAACCAATGCCTTTAAAATCCTTTTTAAATCGTTTCTCAAAACTTAATAAGAAACATTTACTGAAACATAGCTTAAAACTTAACTTTATAATTGGATAAAACGTTCCGTAAAATATAACTTAAACTTTGAAAACATTTCTTAACTTCAACTTTCTTGAACTTTGAAAGTACTATATCAAATAATGGAAAAATAACCTTTTCTTTCGATAACGGAAACATACCATAGTGGTATCCATACCCATGTCCACCATTCGTTCATCGCTTACCACCACCCAACAAATGTTGCTAGTAGGTTTTCTTACCTACAGCATAAACATACTTAAATGAGCTTTCGCTCAATAAGTAGGAAATCAGTCTCGCAAAACATAATTAAAAATCATTTTAATAAATATATGCATGAACATTTTATGCTGTCTTATCAACTTGTTTTAAGCTAAATCATTTAAACTATAACTTATCTTGTTACTTAACTTTCCTCTCCTTGTAAATTTTAGTGTTCGTATCGACATCATTAATCATGAAATCATAAACATGATGCTTCCTTTGTGGAAGACTTAAAGTGCTTCCCTTGTGGAAGACTTGAGACCATCGAACACCGAGGTCATAACTTTAACTTTACTTGAATACTTCATGACAAGGAGGCTAGTACGAACGTTTCTTATCACGTTCACTTGCCTTGTTGTATGTATGCAGTATGACTTATCATTACATAGCATCACAATTACATAAATCATAAATCATAAATCGTAAACATACTTAACTTGAGAGTGACTAAACAATATAATTCAAATATTGCATTTATCACACATTAATCATAATATCCTCACATAGCATGTCATGGCATAACATAACATAACAAATCATAACATAACACATTATAGCATAAAACGGTGTAACAAATCACTAATCATGCATTTTCATAAATCTTTATGAAAGCATTTAAAACATTTTATTTTAAGACCATTCATATTGTAGGCAAGATTCCTACTTACCTGGACTCCGAGCTAAGCGCGTCCAGTTGTATCTTGCTATATATATAGTGTGTGAGGCATCCTCTGTAGTGCTCCTCAAGTGACCATGAATGGCCAAAAATGTTTCTTGGAGATGACACATTGCTGGAAACATCATTTTGGACTCTGTTACTGCAGTTTGAATTGCCTCGATTTGCTTGTAGTCGGTACTAGATGATTTTCATCAGAGTTGAGTTAGCTCAAACGGAGGTCACCATCGCATTCAAAGCATCAAAACAAGTCAGGAGGTAGTCTCAGATCATCGATTGGAGGTCCGAATCACAAAATCCCAAAGTCACCATAACCAGCCATTGACCAGCGTTGACGAGACTCCGTTGGCAGTTGAGCTTAGGCTTACCCCCCCTAAATTTGACCCTTCATAGTCCAATGGCGGTGTTAATTTCACCTAATTTAGCCTCTAACATAGCAAGTCAGGCTCCACAATCTTGACCAAAAATGGTGGCTTGGGCAGTGGTGCTCTGGCGGTTTTGGCTTGAAATTGGCTGAGGGCTTTTGCTACCCATCCTCCTCTGAGCATTTCCCCTCATCCAATTTGAAGCAACATGGCTGGGAAAAGCAAGAATGGAGGCTCTCACAGCAGTTGACGGTGGTGGACCTCAAACTCCATCGATCGTTGAAAGGTTGTTGCAACTGAGGTGGGGGAAAGCTTCCTCGTCCTTTTTTGAATATTTCCCCCCAATCAATTTAGGTCGACGTTGCCTGGAACAATGAATTCGAAGTCCCCACTGCGTGTTGGCGATGACGACATTGAGCTTCAATGGGCGGTGATGCTAAGGCGCAATTGGGTGGGGTTTCTAGCTCACCTTGGCCCTTTGAGTCCATTGGGAGGGACGGTGTCAGCCACCTCTTCCGACAAGGCGGAGTTCCACAATGTTGTGGAGATGCACAGTGGCGGTAGATGGGTGGAGTAATCCGGTGACTATTGAGGTGCAACCATGGGTGGGTTTTGTTTCTCTCGTCATGGTGGTCGTGTAGAAACAAGAATCACATCGATCGGACATCGAATGACGAAGATATCCCGTTGAAAAGTTTAGGTTTCTCTGCCATTTTGGGTAGCGCGTGCGGCTTCTTCCGGCAGCGTTGTAGGCGGCACGACACACCATTGGACTCAGCTCGACCAGAACTTTCCATTAGTGTGGGACAGACGCTGAAATCTTGACCGAGATTTGAGGAGAGAGGGAAAATGTAGAGAGAGCAAAATTTGATTTTTGTGGGATTTTCTTTTTTTTTTTTTCCTTTTTTTCTGCATGTTCAAGTATATATTGGCACCATTGCTGGTCTTTAATGCCTATATGTGTCGTGGTTGGGTTGATCAAATTTGATCCGTAACCTTAACTGTACACTTAACTGTACTCTTACTGAATTGATATCATACAGGAATTTTCACATAATCATGGTAAGTTTAGAAATTCTACTTTTATCACATAATCTCAATTTAAATCTTTTAAATTGAGATTCTTATAATTGCCACCACCATGGCTCATACATGAAATTAATGAATCATAAACTTTTAGTTTATTACATTAAATATTATTTAATGTACTATCATAATATTACATTGTTACATGTCTCATAAATAAAGCAAATAAATTTGTGCATTCATAACATTATTTATTTTTTAAGATCTTATAGCTATTAAGACCTTATAAACTTGCATGTTACTAAGTTCTATACTTGTACTTTCTCAGACATTATGAAAAAATCCTTAATTAACCATGTTGTATAATTATATAAAAATCCTTAATTAATCATACTTATTAATTTTTGGATTTTTTTTGTCATTACAATCTACCCACCCTATAGAATTTTCGTCCTCAAAAATTAGGATAAACTAGGGGTATCCTACAGCTTCATAACTTAATCCTATGGGGTTGCCTTTCTTTTTAGTAGCTTTGCCCCAAACATCTTGGTATGGAAATATGGCCTCCTTTCCTAAAGCCATCTTTCTCTTGTTCTAGGACTTATACAAATCCTATTTCGTATCTTAGGTTGCGTATCTACATCTAGATCATGATCTGGTACATAAGAATTGGCCAAAAAAGTTCATCTTTCTATTACTCAACCTACAGGCCGTTATCATCTAGCCATTCCAGACTAATGATAACGACTATCTAATACATGTTTATGTACTTGTCTAAAAACTTCTAAGGGTTCATAACACTTGAGCTTAATCTTTCATATCTTTCTTGAACATGTCTTGCCTTTCCTTGGGTGCGAGAAAAAGAAAAATTTGGTCCCATCTTTTTTATATTTGTAGAGTCTCTCTCTTGGCTCTGCTCCTGTAACCTCTCTATTGGTCATGAGAAATTTTATAAATTCTACTTGATTATCTAAATCGTTCCTTTCTTATGCCCTTAAATTCTGCTTACGTCCAAATTTTCTAGTAGGGATCTATGTATTTATCCTTGCTGAAATTCTAGTTCTACAACATCTTATAATCTAGGTGGTTATGTCCTTCATGGGTTTCTTATGGACCTTATTGTGCATGCTCATTATACATTACACGGTACTTATATGCTATATCTTATTTAAAATCTAGATAACAAGCATCAGTCATAGCATTCATATCGATATCATACATACACATAACATTCATAAACATATCATACATATATATGTCATTCATATCATACTTTCACATATCACTCATACTCATGTTATTCATATTCTTATCATAAATACACACGGCGTTCATACTTTCATATCATAGAGTTGCTATACATTTTTCTTTTGATAGCAACTATTTCATATCATATTCATATCATACTTTAAGTCATGTTACATTTATAATACATACCACAATCATAGTTCATAACATTCATGCATATATCAATCATACTTTTAGAGCATGAAATTGCTAAACTTCTCTCTTTAGCAATTATTACATATCTTAGACCTTTGTTGAGATCAAGACTTTACTCGCCTCCAACAGGTTGCATAACATAAAGTTCTTCCTATCGGACACTTCTATTATCGATATATAAATCTTACTTCTTATACTATACGTATACTTGCTTAATCGTATGGCATATCACACCACTAACCTCGTAGTGGTACTATGTCTATCCATCCTTTTACATCATTTTTAGATCAGATATTGATGTCCTTGTTAACAGTCCAAGCTGGAAAGTTCTCTCTAAGTGCTCGTTTGTGCTTCAGAGAAATGTCTTGACATCGCCTTTGGGGTTGATTCTTTGAAGAGGATTTCATTCTCGCGTCCCTTGTGTATGCTAACTGTGACTTCCTTTGTTCTCATGGCAAATTGATGGGTGTTATTCATCCACTAATAGAATCATCTTTTAGTAAGGATCTGCTTATATGCATGAGGTGCGGCTTCATCCATAGGTTAGCATTAAGCTAAAAAAGATCTAGAAGCTTCTTTTCTTTTTCGAGGCGTAGCTACCCAGATCGTAGCTCTCTAGATCCTTTGTCAATTGGTCAATCAACCTTTTCTGTAGTTATAGCTCTAAACATTCTTGCCCGAATTCGTAATCTGAATGCCGATTATCTTGAAGCATTGGTTCAAGCATCCACGTGCTTCTACATGTTGTTTAGATGTCTTAGGAAGTCAGCACTAATTACAGCTTCCCGTGGTTCGACATGTTATGGTAGCTAGGCTTAACATTGGTCCTTAAAAGGACATCTAAAATCATGCTTGCATGTCGATAACTTGATTGCCGTTGTACTAAAAATTAGCACATATCATTTAATGTAACTTCACATAACATTTAATTAACATAACTTACTTGGACTATGGTAAAGCAGACACGTGACGACGTGGAGTAGGATGGCATGATACTTGCTCTGATACCACCTGTAATGACCTGCCTACGTGGCTATGATTTAACTTGAACATAATCGTAATATCAATTTACTTTAACATAAAGTATTGAAAATTACGGAATACAAATTTTCCTTTCAATGCATTGCAAACCTTTACTTAATCTCTATGACTTTATGCATAACAAGTGAAAACATATTTTAAAAATAACTTATATAACATTTGCAAATACATTGCAAGTTATAACTTGTTCTCCTCAAAACTTATTGCATAACAAATGCAATTTAAAACTTATAACTCAAACTGTAAAACATTATGCATTAACAAAATGTAAAAGTACTTTAAACATAATTATTTCAAATGAATTCTTGATAATAAAAAATTCGTAACATATAATCTTGAAAGAAATATTAATCATTTCTCAAAACATAATTTCATAAACTAACATATTAACATTAGTTTCTCAAACATGAAAAAGAAAATCACATAATAATCATTACGATTTAACGTAATCATAATTCGTAAAAACTTAACCTTTACATTCCTCATAACATTAATCTCTTAAAACATATAATAATAAAATATCTTTAAAACTTTTCCTTTAAACATGAAGATAATCATTTAAGAATGACTCCCTTTAAAATATTCCTTAAAACATACCAAAAAATGGTTGCGACTATTGTCGCATTTCAAGTTGAGACCTCGCTCAACCAATGCTTTTAAAACCCTTTTTAAATCATTTCTCAAAACTTAATAAGAAACATTTACTGAAACATAGCTTAAAACTTAACTTTACAATTAGATAAAAAGTTTTGTAAAATATAACTTAAACTTTGAAAACATTTCTTAACTTTAACTTTCTTGAACTTTGAAAGTACTATATCAAATAATGGAAAAATAACATTTTCTTTCGGCAACGGAAACATACCACAGTGGTATCTATTCTCATCTCTACCATTCGTCTGCCGCTTACCACCACCAAACAAATGTCGCTGATAGGTTTTCTTGCCTACAGTATGAACATGCTTAAATGAGTTTTCGCTCAATAAGTAGGAAATCAATCTCACAAAATATAATTAAAAATTATTTTAATAAAAATATGCATGAACATTTTATGTTGTCTTATCAACTTGTCTTAAGCTAAATCATTTAAACTATAACTTATCTTGTTACTTAACTTTCCTTTCCTTGTAAATTTTAGTGTTTGTACCGACATCATTAATCATGAGATCATACACATGATGCTTCCTTTGTGGAAGACTTAAGGTGCTTCCCTTGCGGAAGACTTAAGACCATCAAACACCGAGGTCATAACTTTAACTTTACTTGAGTACCTCACAGCAATGAGGCTAGTACGAACGTTTCTTATTGCTTTCACTTGCCTTATTGTGTGTATAAAGTATGACTTATCATTACATAGTATCACAATTACATGAATTATAAATCATAAATCATAAATCGTAAACATGCTTAACTTGAGAGTGACTAAACAGTATAATTCCAATATTGGATTTATCACACATTGAGCATAGCATCCTCACATAGCATGTCATGGCATAACATAACATAATAAATCATAACATAACACACATCATAGCATAAAACGATGTAACAAATCACTGATCATGCATTTTTATTAATCTTTATGAAAACATTTAAAACATTTTATTTTAAGACCGTTCATACTATAGGTGAGATTCCTACTTACCTAGACTCCGAGCTAAGCAGGTCTAGTTGTATCTCGCTGTATATATAGTGTGTGAGGCATCCTCTGAAGTGCTCCTCTGTAACACCTGTATTTTTAACGGGCATAATTTTGTAAAATTTAATGAATAAAATGTGACTATTTAAAATTACTAAGTTGTTTATGATCATTTAAAAAAAATACCATTTTAGTATTTTCTTACCAAGTCTTCCTAAGAAACATTCAAAACTTACCAACACTTACTTCTACCAATCTTGTCTCCCTAAATTATTGCTCAATTATATAGACTTCTTCTCATTTTGCTAAAGGTATCCGAAGGGGACATTGAATTATTTTCCGTCAATTCATAGAAGACATGGAGATATTTCTCAACCACCTAATTAATTATTTCCTTATCTTCTTCTATAATTCACTCCAATTATCCCCTCAATTATATTGGCATTATTTGCTAAAAGTCTTCATGGGAGACAAGATGATATTTTCCTTTAAGACTCTTTTGTTTCTTCTTACAACTTTTCCCCGTAAACATCTCATTCCTCTTAAGCATTTTGATATCTTTTTATTTAACTATCACCACCTTCTTCTCTAGTTCTCATTCTCTCCCTTCTCACTTCAAATTTCTAACTAAAGACATAGAGCACAAAGCTCTCTTTGTGGCCAAGACAATTATAATTCCCAACGATGATCGAGGCGGTTTTAAAGTTAATTCAAGCTTGATTGATAACCCAAACTTTGGTGCTTTTCAAAGAAGTTTTGAGGTAGGTTTTCTTTAATCTAAACTTAGTTTTTAGTATGCATTTTCTCCATGTTTAATGCATAAAAATACTTTAATGGCACTAGTAGACGGGTTTACACATAACTCACTTATGAATGTGATTATACGTTGTGCTTTAGTTTTAATTGTCCTTATGCATGCCTTAGGGTCAAGGATGTGTGGAGCTAACGTTAATTGATTCCAGGATTAAAAGATTGTTGATAAGCTTGAAAGGTAGGGATTCTATTACTCATTTTTGTGAGGTTTTTATAGAATTAAAATTGATTGTTTTGCCGCAATATATATATCTATGTTGAACTGATATTATATGAGTATCACATATGAAACTATGACATGGACTCGTCTTGTATTGTACGGCGAGGAACATAATGAATTGACATATGTTATAAATTGAGAAGCATGGTTAGGAAAACTGACTCTATTAATAATGATTTAATATAGAGAAATGGTGAGACATGAAGAGGGCGGCGGTTACGTCCTTGGGCATGAATACCCAAAAAGGTAAAATAGGGGGAAGGTGATGACGCTTCCTTGGGTTGAAAGTCCCAGAACACACTGTACAGGAATTGATTTGGTGAGGACTCGGGGCTTGATGTCCCCTCACCGGAACACCCTTGGAATGTTTATGGGGTGATCAAGTGCGCCCATTTGGGTTTCGATGAGTTGAGTGATACTCAATTTAACATGGATACCTAGGAACAATGATGATTGGTAATATTTGTATAAATGTGTAATTATGACACTTGGTAATGATTAACTACGGTATCCATAAGATGTGATCATAATAAACCTCATAATCTAGAATATGATGTAACCTACTAACCATGCAGTTTTTAATGTGGTAATGGATAAACCATAAGGTGAGTCATGATTTCCCTACTGGGCATGTCGATGCTCATCCCTATCATATCTTCATATCTCAGGTGGAACTCAGTGCAACATATTTGAAGAGGAATAAGCGAAAACAATCCTGCTGTTTTCGTGTTAGAAGACCCTGTTTAATTACAACTTATCTACAACATGTAAGAGTTGTATTATTTTTTTTTATGGCTGTGTTAAGTTATTTGGGAATTGTACTATGGTGATGATGACTGTAATTATATATATTTGGTGCTACACTAAAAACTGTGGTTTGTATTTAAAACGTTTATTTTTATTTTTCTTGTTGTTTAAAGACCCATGGGCATTGTTTAATTGATTTAAATAATATAAAATTTAAAATTATTTTTATTTATTTAAAACTGTTAACCCCCACATAGGGGTGTTACAGAATTTTTGGTATCAGAGCCTAGGTTCGATTAACCTAGGGGGTATAGCACCACCTTAAAAATTAATCTTTGGGAATGGTTTTAAAGTTAGGTGTTAATGTCATCATCATTTGGTACTGATCCTAGTTAAATTTTCGCAGCCAGTAGAAACTATGCCACCAAGACGTCAAATGCAATCGTCTGAGCTGTCACAACCGGTTGAACATGCTCAAGAAGTTGAGCAACCGGAACCGATGGAACAAGCTCAAGAAGATGAGCAACTACGACATGCAACACAATCCCCGCCAGCTGCACCAGAAGTAAATAATTTAGGACAAATTCTTCAAGCATTACAAAATGTGCAAAGACCTGTGGAGGTTCGTGATCCCGAACAACGACATCTAACTCTGTTGAAGGAGTTTATGAAGCAGAAACCACCCACATTTAGTGGAGAACCTAACCCGGTCATAGCAGAACAATGGCTAAAGGCAGTCAAAAAGAAGTTGGACACCTTGAGGATTCCACGGGAGTATTGGGTTAGCTTTTCAACATATATATTTGAGGGTAAAGCCGAAGAATGGTGGGATCTTCAGAAAGACGACTATGATGTGCCGAATCTTACATGGGAGCAGTTCGAAACCATTTTTCGCAACACCTATATTCCTCAGAGCCATAGGCAAGCAATGATGCGAGAATTTGAAAACCTGGTGCAGGGAGATACAACAGTTGCTGAATACCATGCTCGATTTATAGAATTGTCTCGCTACAATCCCGGGGCTGTATCGGATCCAATGGCGAGATGCGAAAAATTTAGAAATAACCTGAGGCCGAAAATCAGACAAATGATAGCTGCTGTTCCATCAACAGATTTTCTTGATCTTGTAGCTGCGGCACAGCGGGCAGAGACAGAACTAAATAACTCCTATGGAGAGTATAAGGGTTCTGGTGGGCGTCAAAGGAAAATAAGTAAGAAAGAGAAGTCACAAGGGCAAGTCATTCAGCATAGTGGAGTGACTATTGGTGGTGGATCTTCTGGCAGTGGTCGTTTCCAACCGTATGCTTGTCATAACTGTGGACAAGTGGGACATCTGAGGAGAAATTGCCCTAACCGCCCTACACAATCATCCTTTGCACCAAGGCCACAAGGAAGTCATTTTGGCTCCACTGTTTGGGGAGGGAGTCAAAATCGTGGAGCGCCTCAGCAAAACACTCCAGCTTCCCAAGTCTCAGTAACTCAACCTCGAGGGTTCCAGCCTCAGTACAACTATCAACAGCGGCCACAGGGTTCCAATTTTTATGCTAATCAGAACTTCCAACCGACTCCACAAGGCTCAGTGAATCAAAGGCCATATTTTTCTGGGAGAAATAATAATAAGGCTAGTAGTAGCCAAGGAAACCGAGGAAAAAGTGATAAAGGAAAAGCACCAGCACAAGCTTATGCAATTACGGCTACAACTGGACAAGGAAAACAGGCTGATCACTCAGTTGTAGACGGTATGATTCACGTGTCTCATTCTTGGGCTCATGTATTATTTGACACTGGTGCCACTCATTCATTTATATCTATGTTATTTGCTTCCGTACTACAATTAGAAACTGAGACATGTAGTTCATCATTAACCCTTAGTACACCAATGGGCGGGATAGCTGAAGTATCCATAATTTGTAAATCAGTGTGTATTGTTATAGGAGAACATAAACTATCGGCTGACCTATATGTAATAACTATGACAGAGTTTGATGTAATCTTAGGAATGGATTGGCTAACTAAATACCAGGCAATAGTAGATTGTCATAGGAAACGTGTCTCTTTATTCACCAAGAATGGACAAGTCATCGAATTTCAGGCAAAAACAGGAACAGTGACGCCAGCCCCGGTGCTAAAGGCTTGTATTGGAGGACGAAGGAATTTCACCAATCTTGGGACGATCTTTGCTTCAGATGGAGAACTAAAGAAGAGTGACCTATCCTCTCACACTCCTGTGGTGGATGAATTTTCAGATGTTTTTCCAGATGAATTGCCCGGACTTCCGCCTGATAGAGAAATTGAGTTTGTCATCGACTTAACTCAAGGAGCAGCACCTGTTTCTATTGCCCCGTATCGAATGGCACCTGCTGAGAAAGTGGAATTGAGGAAGCAGTTGGACGAATTACTGAAAAAAGGATTTATTCGACCAAGTACATCACCTTGGGGAGCTCCAGTACTTTTTGTGAAGAAACATGACGGATCGTTGAGGCTCTGTGTCGATTATCGCCAGCTTAATCGATTGACTATCAAGAACAAGTACCCTCTACCCTGAATTGATGAGTTGTTCGATCAGTTAGGAGGATCTTGCTATTTCTCAAAGATTGACTTACGATCCGGATATCACCAACTGAAGATAAGAGAAGAGGACATTCCAAAGACAGCTTTTCGGACTCGCTACGGTCATTTTGAGTTTCTTGTCATGCCTTTCGGGTTGACTAATGCACCAGCGGCTTTCATGGACTTGATGAACCGTGTCTTTCGACCGTACTTAGATCAATTTATCATTGTTTTCATAGATGATATCTTGATCTATTCTAAAAACGAAGAAGAACATGCTGAGCATTTGAGGATCGCTCTACAAACGTTGAGAGAACATGGTCTTTATGCAAAAAGAGAAAAATGTGATTTCTGGATGACGAAGGTCAAGTTCCTTGGACACGTTGTCTCTGAAGAAGGCATCTCAGTGGACCCCTCCAAAATTGAAGCAGTGCTAAATTGGGAACGACCAAAGAACGTGTCAGAGATTCGAAGTTTCCTCGGACTAGCTGGATACTATCGACGCTTCGTAGAGAATTTTTCAAAGATTGCTTCTCCATTAACAAAACTCACAAGGAAGAATGTCAAGTTCGTGTGGGATGATAAATGTGAAGAAGCATTTGAGGAACTGAAACGAAGACTCACTAGTGCACCTGTGCTGATCATACCTAACAACGAGGAGCCTTACACAGTATACACTGATGCCTCAGGAAACGGTTTGGGTTGTGTGTTAATGCAGCATGGACGAGTAGTTGCCTACGCCTCACGCCAGTTGAAACCCCATGAGAGGAACTACCCCATACATGATCTTGAGTTAGCTGCTGTGGTTTTCGCACTCAAAATTTGGAGATGTTATCTATATGGCGCAAAGTTCGAGCTATATTCAGATCATCAAAGTCTGAAATATTTGTTTACTCAAAAGGATCTCAATCTAAGGCAACGAAGATGGACTGAGTACATGGTGGACTATGACTTTAGTATCCAATATCATCCTGGAAAAGCAAATGCCGTGGCAGATGCTCTAAGTCGTAAGAACAACGGACGTATAGCCAGTTTAGCATTGGAAGATTGGAGACGAGTCACTATCGCCGACTTCAACTTGCAATATTATGAAGATAACGAGAGAGCTTTCTTATTCAATGTGATAGCAACTCCTACGTTAATTCAGAAAGTAAAACAAGGACAATGGCACGATGAAGGATTACGTAGGGTTTGGAAACAAATACAAAATGGAGAACAACTGGATGGATGGCAGATTGAGCCAGAAGGATTTTTACTTTACAAAGGAAGATTAGTTGTTCCAGAGGATCCATATCTCAGGCATGCGGTGCTAGATGAGGCTCACCGTTCAAAGTTTGCTATTCATCCTGGAAGCACAAAAATGTATATGGATCTAAAACGACAATACTGGTGGCGAGGAATGAAACGAGATGTAGCAACCTTTGTCTCTAAGTGCATGACGTGCCAACAGGTTAAAGCGGAACATCAAAAGCCTGGAGGCGAGTTGAGGAGCTTACCTATTCCAGAATGGAAGTGGGATCATGTGACAATGGACTTTGTTACTGGATTTCCTAAGACTCAAATAGGGCATGACGCCGTTTGGGTAATTGTAGATCGTTTAACTAAGACAGCCCACTTCATCCCAATCAGAACTAATTATAGTGTCTCAAAATTATGTCAATTGTACGTGGAAAAGGTAGTGACATTGCATGGAGTGCCAATGTCAATAGTTTCCGATAGAGATACACGTTTCACGTCGAAATTTTGGAGAGGATTGCAGAGGGCCTTGGGAACTCAATTGAATTTTAGTACAGCTTTTCATCCTCAAACAGATGGACAATCTGAACGTGTCATTCAGATTCTCGAGGATATGCTTCGGGCTTGTGTGCTGGACTTTGGAACAAATTGGGCTGCACAACTGCCATATGTTGAATTCGCATATAACAACAGTTACCAAGCAAGTATTAGAATGGCTCCATATGAGGCCTTATATGGTAGACCTTGTAGATCTCCATTGTGTTGGGCTGAAAAGGAAGAGCGTCTTGAACTTGGGCCTCAGTTTATCAGAGAAACAACGGACAAGATCCAGATTATTCGCGAACATCTTCAGACAGCTCAAAGTCGACAAAAGAGTTATGCAGATAAGAGGAGGCGACCTTTAGAGTTCATGATCGGAGACTTTGTGTTCTTAAAAGTGAAACCAAAACGAGGTGTATCTCGATTTGGTGTTAAAGGAAAGTTAGCACCAAGGTATACAGGACCGTTTGAGATTGTGGAACGCATTGGAACATTGGCATACCGTTTAGACCTACCACCACAATTGTCTCATGTACATAATGTGTTTCATGTATCGATGTTGAGAAAGTATGAACCCGACCCTTCACATGTGATCATGTGGACAGATGTGCCAATTCAAGGAGATACGAATTATGAAGAAATTCCAGTTCAAATACTGGATCATGAAATAAAATTATTACGTCGTCGTGGAATTCCTCTGGTGAAAGTGATGTGGCAACACCATGATGTGGAGGAAGCCACATGGGAACTTGAATCTGAAATGAGAGAAAAGTACCCACATTTGTTTTAACATTGTAATCAGTGTACGAAATTGCGAGGACGAAATTTTTATAGGAGGGGAGAGCTGTAACACCTGTATTTTTAACGGGCATAATTTTGTAAAATTTAATGAATAAAATGTGACTATTTAAAATTACTAAGTTGTTTATGATCATTTAAAAAAAATACCATTTTAGTATTTTCTTACCAAGTCTTCCTAAGAAACATTCAAAACTTACCAACACTTACTTCTACCAATCTTGTCTCCCTAAATTATTGCTCAATTATATAGACTTCTTCTCATTTTGCTAAAGGTATCCGAAGGGGACATTGAATTATTTTCCGTCAATTCATAGAAGACATGGAGATATTTCTCAACCACCTAATTAATTATTTCCTTATCTTCTTCTATAATTCACTCCAATTATCCCCTCAATTATGTTGGCATTATTTGCTAAAAGTCTTCATGGGAGACAAGATGATATTTTCCTTTAAGACTCTTTTGTTTCTTCTTACAACTTTTCCCCGTAAACATCTCATTCCTCTTAAGCATTTTGATATCTTTTTATTTAACTATCACCACCTTCTTCTCTAGTTCTCATTCTCTCCCTTCTCACTTCAAATTTCTAACTAAAGACATAGAGCACAAAGCTCTCTTTGTGGCCAAGACAATTATAATTCCCAACGATGATCGAGGCGGTTTTAAAGTTAATTCAAGCTTGATTGATAACCCAAACTTTGGTGCTTTTCAAAGAAGTTTTGAGGTAGGTTTTCTTTAATCTAAACTTAGTTTTTAGTATGCATTTTCTCCATGTTTAATGCATAAAAATACTTTAATGGCACTAGTAGACGGGTTTACACATAACTCACTTATGAATGTGATTATACGTTGTGCTTTAGTTTTAATTGTCCTTATGCATGCCTTAGGGTCAAGGATGTGTGGAGCTAACGTTAATTGATTCCAGGATTAAAAGATTGTTGATAAGCTTGAAAGGTAGGGATTCTATTACTCATTTTTGTGAGGTTTTTATAGAATTAAAATTGATTGTTTTGCCGCAATATATATATATCTATGTTGAACTGATATTATATGAGTATCACATATGAAACTATGACATGGACTCGTCTTGTATTGTACGGCGAGGAACATAATGAATTGACATATGTTATAAATTGAGAAGCATGGTTAGGAAAACTGACTCTATTAATAATGATTTAATATAGAGAAATGGTGAGACATGAAGAGGGCGGCGGTTACGTCCTTGGGCATGAATACCCAAAAAGGTAAAATAGGGGGAAGGTGATGACGCTTCCTTGGGTTGAAAGTCCCAGAACACACTGTACAGGAATTGATTTGGTGAGGACTCGGGGCTTGATGTCCCCTCACCGGAACACCCTTGGAATGTTTATGGGGTGATCAAGTGCGCCCATTTGGGTTTCGATGAGTTGAGTGATACTCAATTTAACATGGATACCTAGGAACAATGATGATTGGTAATATTTGTATAAATGTGTAATTATGACACTTGGTAATGATTAACTACGGTATCCATAAGATGTGATCATAATAAACCTCATAATCTAGAATATGATGTAACCTACTAACCATGCAGTTTTTAATGTGGTAATGGATAAACCATAAGGTGAGTCATGATTTCCCTACTGGGCATGTCGATGCTCATCCCTATCATATCTTCATATCTCAGGTGGAACTCAGTGCAACATATTTGAAGAGGAATAAGCGAAAACAATCCTGCTGTTTTCGTGTTAGAAGACCCTGTTTAATTACAACTTATCTACAACATGTAAGAGTTGTATTATTTTTTTTTATGGCTGTGTTAAGTTATTTGGGAATTGTACTATGGTGATGATGACTGTAATTATATATATTTGGTGCTACACTAAAAACTGTGGTTTGTATTTAAAACGTTTATTTTTATTTTTCTTGTTGTTTAAAGACCCATGGGCATTGTTTAATTGATTTAAATAATATAAAATTTAAAATTATTTTTATTTATTTAAAACTGTTAACCCCCACATAGGGGTGTTACATCCTCGAATGACCATGAATGGCCAAAAATGTTTCTTGGAGATGACACATTGCTGGAAACATCATTTTGGACTCTGTTACTATAGTTTGAATCGCCTCGATCTACATGCAATCAATACCAGATGATTTTCATTGGAGTGGAATTAGCTCAAACGGAGGTCACCATCACGTTCAAACTATTAAAACGAGTTGAGAGGCCATCTCGGATCGTTAATCGGAGGTCTAGATCACAAAATCCCAAAGTCACTGTTGACTGGTCGTTGATCGAACTCCGTTGGCAGCTAAGCTTGAGCCTACCCCCCTAATTTGACCCTTTTAAGTCCAATGGCGGTGTCAATTTCACCTAATTTTGGCTCTAACATACTAGGTTGGGCTCCAAAATCTTGGCCAAAAATAGTGGCTTGGGCGGCGTTGCTCCGGCAGTTTTGGCCTAAAATTGGCTTAGGGCTTTTGCTACCCATCCTCCTCTGAGCATTTCCCCTCATCCCATTTGAAGCAACATTGCTGGGAAGAGCAAGAACGGAGGCTCCTGCAACGGTTGACGATGGTGGACCTCAAACTCGATCGATCGTTGATGGGCTGTTGCAATTGAGGTGGGGGAAAGCTTCCTCGTCCTCTTCTGAATATTTCCCCTCAATCAATTTGGGCCGACATTGCTTGGAACGATGAAGTTGAAGTCCCCACGGTGGGTTGGTGGCGACGGCGTTGAGCTTCAACGGGCGACGGTGCTAAGGCGCAGTTGGGTGGGGTTTCTAGCTTGCCTTGGCCCTCTAAGTCCATTGGGAAGGGCGGTGTCGGTCACCTCCTTTGGCAAGGCAGAGTTCCATAATGGTGTGGCAGTGCATGGTGGCAGTAGACAAGCAGAGCAATTTGGTGACTATTGAGGTGCAACCATGGGTAGGTTTTGTTCCTCTCGTAGTGGTGGTTGTGTAGGAACAAGAATCACGTTGATCGGACGTCGAACGACGAAGATATCTCATCAAAAAATTTGGGTTTCTCTACCATTTTGGGAGGCGCATGCGGCTTCTTTCGACGACGTTGTGGGCGGCACAGTAAATCGTTAGACTCAGCTCGACGAAAGCTTTCCATTGGTGTAGGAGGTGTTGAAAACAGACGTTGAAATCTTAACCGAGATTTGAGGAGAGAGAGAAAGTAGAGAGAGAGCAAATTCTGATTTTTGTGGGATTTTCTTTTTTTTTTCCTTTTTTTTTTTGCATTTTCAAGTATATATTGGCACCATTGTTGGTCTTTGATGCCTATATGTGTCGTGGTCGGGTTGATCAATTTGATCTGTAACCAAAACTGTACACTTAACTGTACTCTTATTGAACTGATATCATACAAGAATTTCCATTAATCATGGTAAGTTGAGAAATTTTACTTTTATCACATAATCTCAATTTAAATATTTTAAATTAGGATTCTTATAATTGTCACCACTATGGTTCATACATGAAATTAATGAATCATAATCTTATAGTGTATTACATTAAATAATTATTTAATATACTATCATAACATTACATTGTTACTTGTCTCATAAATAAAGCAAATAAATTTGTGCATTCATAACATTATTTATTTCTAAGATCTTATAGCTATTAAGACCTTATAAACTTGCATGTTACTAAGTTCTATACTTGCACTTTCTTAGACACTTAGCTGCGTAATTATGAAAAAATACTTAATTAATCATACTTATTAATTTTAGATTTTTTCAGTCATTACAATAATGATATGAACTCATCCTGTATTATACAACGAGGAATATATTGATTTGACATATATTGTTGTAAATTGAAAAGCATGGTTAGGAATGATTAACTCTATAAATAATGAATGATTATAGATGAATGGTAAGATGTGAAGAGGGCGGCGGTTATATCCTTGGGCACGAATACCCTAAAAGGTAAAATAGGGGGGAGGCGATGGCACTCCCCTGGGTCGAAAGTCCCAAAACACACTGTACAGGAATCGACTTAGTGAGGATTCGGGGCTTATTGTCCCCTCACCAGAACACCCTTGGAATGTTTGGAGGGTGGTCAAGCGCACCCATTTGGGTTCGTTAAGTTGAGTGATATGATATTCTATTGCACGGTGAATATAGATGAGCATAATTAAATCCTGAATTAATATGTATATATAGGTATGTATGGAACTTGATAAGAATGATCATAAGATATCCACCAAAATTGAGCATGATAATATTGATGAATAATATTGAGAACTAACTAACCATGCAGGTTTTAATATAGTAAGGATAAAAACCTGAAGGTGAGTAATATTTTCCCTACTGAGCATGTTGTCGCTTACTCCCCTATATTTTTATCTTTTCAGGACTCACAAAGTATGAGATGGTGGCAAAAAACACAGTTAATGAAGCTATATAGCTGTATTACGTTGGAATTGCTTAATTTGTTAGAGAATGTACTTCATGATAATGTAAGCATCTTGTGTTACTTTCTGGGACTGTATTAAAATTGTATTGAATGTTGGAATGATGATAACGAAAGTTGTTATTGTAAAGTATAACGTGCTACATTAAACTGTGGTTTATTTGTTTATGTTTTATTTTATTTTGAGAGTTTTTATATAAGTCCTGGGCAAATTTCTTGATGTTTTATTTTAATTTCTAATTTCTAATTAATTTATTAAAAACTATTAATCCCCACATAAGGGCGTTACATGTACATATTTATTTCCATTAGAAAAGAAGGAATTCAAAATCTATAGGGAAGCCTACTTCACTAAAATAAGTAAGTGGAAATCTCGCTTATAATATGAACATTTTTAAATCAAACTGTTTTTATATGATTTCTAAAAGCATGAAATGCATGTTCAGTGATATGCCTCGCTATAATTATGTTAGGACATATATATGTATCTAAGATATGATGAGTTAGCATCTTGTGAAGTTATGAATAATGTGTGCTATATTAAAATATACTGTTTACTTGATTTCAATTAAGCATGTTTTTAGTATTGATATGTAGTACTATGTAGAAACATGTCATACTGCGTATACATAATAATACAAGTGAAACTAAGCAAGATAAGTTAAGGGTGTCATACTAACCTCTCGACCCATGGAGAGGCTTGATGAAGAAAAAAAATGGCATTGTTAGGACTTTGCAAATCCCAATGACTGCAATATAATTTATGATCTAGGTGTCGTTAGGGACCTCCCGACCTCAACTTTTCGATGATCGCGTGCGCAACTGGTACGATCACTAGGCCTAAACAGTAAGTTAAGATAAATTTTGGATAATTGAGAATAAAACAAATCAATAAGCAAGCATAAAATCATCATGCATTTGATTTATCAAATGATCTTCAAATTGTTTTACAAGTTGAACTTCCTACTTGCTGAGCGAAAGCTCATTTAAGTGTGTTCATGCTGTAAGTAAGGAACCTATTAGAATCAGTTGACTGGGCAGTGGCGAGCGGTGGATGAACGATGGAGATGAGAATTGATATCGCTTGCATAAATGTAACATTTCCTCATTTATAAGTTTACGAAATTGTGCACGTTTTTATTTTACGAAATTAAGTGTGCATTAAAAAGTAAATAAGATTATGTAGGTAAGTTTTTGGAAACCGGGGTTGTAGTCATACAATCTTGGTCTATAGAATGTTAACATTTAAAAATGTTGTATTAGAAAATGCAGCAAATAAGCATGAATTTTTAAGCAAGAAAATTATAAGATCATTTAGAATAAAAATGACTGTAGAAGTTTTACATTAGAATAAGTGAGGTTTTTAATGAAAGCCTAAATAGTTATGCTTTAAGAAAACTAATATGTTTGACTTAAATAAATAAATTATAAGAAATTATTGTTATGTTTAGTTTTAAAAAGGCTAAATTTTAAGAAAATCATTATGTCAGCTTTAAGATAATAAATTACAAGTAAAATATATAAACAATTTGAAAAAGCATTAAAGAGCATTTAAAATAGGATTTTATAATGGTATTCAATTTTGAATTGTTTTCCAAATAGATTTATAAATTAAAATATGTATTAAAAGTAATAGTTTTTAAATAACTATTTCTATGTTTAAAGGATAAGTTTTAAGGAATTATTATTGCTACGATTAAAGAAGTATATATATGATGTAATGTATTAAGTCTTTAGAGACTATGGTTATGTTTAAAAGAAATAATTGTTATCATGTTATAATCACGTTTAAGAAATTAATATTATTATCTTAAGAATTAACGTCAATGTTTGTTTTAAAAAAAATTATTCTATAAATTTAAAAACCTTATCTTAAAATATGTTTAAGTATTAAAATTAAAAAATTAAGAAACGACCATATATGGACCATCGTTACAAGAGCTCTATGTACAACTGGCGCCATCTAGTTTGCAATTCTGGGGAATACCACTTGGACTTGAAATCGCACAGTTTGGTGGTTCTTTTCAAAAAAAATACAAGTCGTTTAACTAGCATACGAACGTGGAAACATCATGTCGTTTTTATGGGCCCAAATAATGTCGAAAAAATAACTTCCCCTCTAAACGTCGATATAAACGTGGTTTGCTGTTTTTTGCTAAATGAACTAAATTTTGTGGGGGTTTTTTTTTTTTTTTTTTTCAGATATACAATTACGCATTGTTTTTATTTATGTGAAACGACCGTATTTTACTTTACAATGGTAAAACGAAGTCATTTTCGTGAACGAGAGTAACCATACCTTGCCCACTGGGTACATCACTAAAGGATATTTATTATTATTATTATTATTATTATTATTATTTTAAACATGGACTTTCGAACTCTACATGGTTCAAGAGAAGTAGATTTCACCATTTCATTCTAACAAGTTTTCCGTGGCGTTGAAATATTATAAATGAATATTAGAAGTCAGGAAAGCATTATATTTAGATCCATTTGATAAATAGATTTGAATTAATGATTTAATTTGAGTTGATAATTTCAATTAGTGATTTAAATTGTTATCTAAATTGATATTTGAATGTGTATTTAAATTTTAATCTAAATATAAAATAAAATTGAAATTTGTATTTGGAGAGATAGTAAAACCTGTTTTTTTAAAGAATTTTTTAAATTCTTTAGACTCAAATTTCGATTCGAGTATTGAGAATCCTTTGTATACGTGTTTGTTTCCCCAAAAAATCTGAATCCTTTAAGTATTAATAATTCAAGTTTTTAAAGTTCTGACTCCTTCTAAACTTTTGATACTCAGATATCTCTGCTACAATAAAACAAAAATTCTCTTTCCTATATTTGAGAAAAAAATCATAATTTCTTCATTTGTTATCCAATTGAGATGATTGTTTTTTCATTGTGTTTCTAGTGAAGAGGGGAATAAATTAAGATCTATATTGTATATTTTTTAATATCATTAACATTAAAATTTTATTAGATTTGTTGATAAATTAAAAACTATTTTCGTTACCTCTTTAAACATAAATTTTAATTTTATTTTACACTCAAATTAAAACTTAAATGCAAATTCAAACATCAATTTAGATAGCAATTCAAATTATTACTGAAATCTTAATTCAAATTACACTAACTTAAATCAAATAACTAATTTAAATCTATTTGCCAAATGGACTCTTAGACTCGGTTTTTGTGTGTTTCCTTTTTCTTTTCTTTTTTTTTTAAAAAAAAGTATCCACTCAACTTTTGTGAGTTTCCTGTAAAAGAATCACAAGACTTTTATTAAACCCAGAGCCAGCAAACTCAAACCATACAGAAATGTGCTTTTTTTTTTTCTTTTTACTTTTTACTTAATTGCTCAGTGTGTTAGTCATACAGTCATGAAAGAAAAATTCCAACGGCTTCAAGTCTAATACCTGTTTGTCATTGTTATCTACTTTTTTTTTCCCCACAAAAAATTGTCATCTACTTAATGATCTTTTTTATATATATATAAACATATCACGGCTTTGTTTGAAAAGTTTATTAAGGTATAAATTTTAATATTTTATAATAACTTATTATAATATAAAATTTTTATATATTATAATATTTAAATTTTAACTTCAAAGACTTACTTTCCAATCTAAATACAACTCTTTTTTTTCTTTTATCTTTTGTGCGGATGAAGTTCCAACTCTTCCTATTTATACAATATTTAATACAATGTTTAAAAAAAAAAGTTAAAACCAGTAATTTAATTTATTTTAATTAATTTATTACAATATATAAAATTTTATTATTATTATTAATTAAAACCAACCACCAATTAAACACGATATAAATGCCACCGCATAAAAAGACTCAAAGACAACTTTTTTTTTTTGTTTTTTGCTTGCTCACAGTCAAGCCTGACGGTTCTTAACTCACGTCTACACTTCATTGATCTTTATGTATATATAAAATGGATCAGCGATCATTTTTATTGTTTGATGGTTAAAACCAATCAACAGCCAAACCCGAATAAATGCTCGGAGTCAAGTTTGACGGCTCTTAAATCATATCTAGACTTCATTAATCTTTGTATATATATAAATTGGTTCAACCTGAATAAATGCTCGGAGTCAAGTCTGACGGCTCTTAAATCACATCTAAACTTTATTAATCTTTGTAAATATATAAATTGGATCAACCATTATTTTTATTATTTGTTGGTTAAAATTTAACAGCTAAGAGCAACATTATATGACCTAAGCAAGTCACAGCTTTGGGTCTTTTATAGGTCTATTTGTTTTTATATTTAAATTAAAGTTTAAATTATTTTATTATAATATTTTTTTATAAAAATTTAACTCTTTATTTAAATATTTTATTTAAATACTCAAACTAAACTAAGGTCTAAATCCCACCACATAAGTCTTATACCAGTATAATTTGGACATGTGAAGGGTCTAAGTTGTGGCCTGGTTCAAAAGATTTTTTAAACGGTCAAGTCTGACGGCTCTTAAGTCACATCTAGACATCATTGATGTTTGGATCTATATAAATTGAACCAACAACCATTTCTATTTTTATTTTTATTGATTAGAATCAACAAACAGCCAACACGACGTACATGCCACAGCATAAAAAGAGTCAAAAACTACTTTTTTATTTTTGCTTGCTCTCAGTCAAGTCCGACGGCTCTTAAGTCTAGACTTTGTTGATCTTTGTGTATATATATATATATATATAAATTGGATCAACAACTACCATTTATTTGTCTTGAAATAAATTCCAACCCTTCTCCTCTTTTTGCTTTTTTTTTTTTTTTCCCTTATGAAGCTCCAACTGATCCTATTTGTATAGTATTCAGGCCATGTGACAAGATAACATTTTTAAATGTGGCGGCCAAATCATTGAAAAAAAATATTGTATAACATTTACACCATGTCACAATATAACATATTTATTTGTCGCGGCAAAATCCTTAGAACCAAATTTGTATAATATTCACACAAGTGACAAGATAACATATTTAAATGTGGTGGCAAAATCATTGAGAAAAAAAATATTATGATTAAATTAAAACCAAAGTTTTTAGTAACTATAATGTAAATTTTTTATATATTACAGCATTAAGAAAAAATATGTTACGGTGTAAAACTTTTATATATTAAAATATGTTTAATTAAAATTAGTTTAAACTATTAGTTCTAACCAACGTTTCCAAACATCCTATTTAACTTACCTTTCAAGTGGCAAATGACACCATTATATATAAAAAAAATTATTTTCATTCTCACACATTATAATATAAGCTATTTATAAAACTATAGTTTACAATCTAATATATAATGTATTTTTTAGACAAGGTTTATTTGCAACATGAATATTAAATATGATTTCTCTATATATAAAGACTCCAAAAAGACTTTTAAAAAATAAAAATAAATAAATAAATAAATAAGAGTGGGGTATTAGCAAGCTCATACCAGCAAGAAATTCTTTTTTTATTTTTTTATTCTTTTTATCGATTCCCTTCAATTACAGCTAGCTAATGTTAATAAATATCTCTATTCAGAGCTCCCAGGTCCTACGCCAAGTATTTAGATCCAGATCTTTCACAAGTTATTCCCCTATTGTCAACAAAGCTTTCGCAGAGAAATTCTAGTGTCTTTGTGAAAACAGTTCCAAAGTCCGAGTATGGCTGAAGCTCTAGTCTCATTACTCGTTGAGAACTTGGGTTCCCTGCCTGTTAAGTGGGTTGAAGAGCAGGTGAAGCTGGTGAAGGGCGTGGAAGAAGATGTTGCAAACCTCAAGACCAATCTTGAGGACATTCAAGCTGTGTTGGAGGATGCAGAGCAGAAACAACTGAAAGATGCGAGTTTGAAAAGATGGTTGGATAAGCTCGAGAATGCGACGCACGACATGGATGACGTTCTGGATGAGTGGAGCACCTCCATTCTTGAATACAAGATCAACAAAGAAGAAGAAGCTGACAAGAAGGTGTGTTCTCTTATACCCTCTTCTTGCTTCCGTTTTACCAAGGTCAAACGACTTACTATGCGTCGTGAAACTGCTCTCAAAATCAAACAACTGAACCAAGACTTGGATAGGATTGCCAAAGATAAAGAAAAATACAATCTCAACATAAAGAGGGTCGTCGAACGGCCTGAGCATCGACAGACTACTTTCCTTATTGATGAAACCAAAGTCCATGGTCGAGATGAGGATAAGAGTCTGTTAATAAGCAAGTTGTTGTGTGAGAGCAGTGATGATGGGAGAGACCTTGATATCATCCCCATTGTCGGGATGGGGGGTCTCGGCAAAACTACTCTTGCCCAGCTAGCTTATAACGATGAGACAATTAAGGCCCACTTTGATAAAAGAATTTGGGTGTGCGTCTCAGATCCTTTCGAGGAGGTCAGGATTGCCAAAGCAATTATTGGAGGCCTCGGAAGTAGTGCTCCCAATTCGGTCGAATTGAATGCTTTTGTGCAATGCATTCATGAGTCCATTGAGGGAAATAGATTTCTTCTTGTATTAGATGATGTATGGCTTGAAGATTACAATAGATGGGAGACAATACAAGAAGCTCTTAAAAATGGCGCTAGAGGAAGTAGGATATTGGTGACCACTCGAAAGCAAGAAGTTGCCATCATGATGGGAGCAGCCACGCGTCAGATTGCTTTAGAAAAGTTGTCTGACGAGTATTGTTGGTTGATCTTTCACCAATTGGCATTCATGGAAAGAACAATAGCGGAGCGCGCACAATTAGAAGATATCGGTAGGCAGATTGCAAAAAAGTCAAGTGGCTTGCCTCTTGTTGCTAAAACTTTGGGAAGTCTCATGCGCTTCAAAAAGACCAAAAGTCACTGGGAGGGCATTTTGTGCAGTGAACTGTGGGAGTCAAAAGATCCTAAAGTCAAGGATATTTTTGCTCCGTTCCTTCTAAGTTATTACGATCTACCCCCCTTAGAAAAACGCTGTTTTCAATACTGTTCAATATTTCCACAAGATTACACTATTCAGAGAGATGAGTTGGTTGAGATGTGGATGTCACAAGGGTATTTAGGTCAAACTCTAAATTCCATGAAAAAAGGCCGTGATTGTTTTGAAAGTTTAGCTATGAGGTCATTTTTTCAAGAGTTCAAAGAGGATATCGTTGATGGAGGCATTCAGTGCAAAATGCACGACATAGTTCATGACTTTGCCCAATTTCTGACGAGTGGTGAATACATTTTGATGGATGTTGATGGTGTTGAAGAGAATAAAAGGGAAGTAGATGAAAGGACTCGTCACTTGACCTTAGGGGTTGGATCCGAATTTCATTTTCCTACCTTAAGGAACAATGCAAAGAATCTGCGTACACTTTTCAATTGTTCATATGCAGGGAGACGGTTTACTGATAGATTCGCATTTTCTCATCTGGCACGTCTTCGGACGTTAAGTTTGTCAGGCTGTGGAATTAAAACTTTATCAGAGGATATTGGTTTTCTGAAGCATCTAAGATATTTGAACTTGGCTGCTAACCTGTTCTTGAAAGAATTGCCTGATACATTATTTAACCTGTATAATCTTCAAACTCTGAGCTTTCGTCACTGCCTTTCACTTGGAAGAATACCAGAGAAGATCGTGAAACTAGTCAACTTAAAAAATTTATATATCCGTGGGTGTCCCTTGGAGGGCCTGCCAAAAGGGATAGGTAAACTAACCGGTCTCCAAACACTAGATATGTTGGTGGTTCCCAAGGAGAGAAAAACATATCTTGATCTCGGAGATCTAAGAATGCTGGAACACCTTCAATTTCAAGGGTTTCTCTGCATTGAAAGGTGTGCGAACGCGATGAATCTGGATGAGGCTGAGAAGATAAACCTCAAGAATATGCAACAACTTTTGGGTCTAGATCTTTCTTTTAGACCAATTGAAGAGCTACGTGAAATTGATGAAATTGTCGGCAGCGACGGTGAAATTCTGGAAACCTTTGATCCACATCCTACTTTAAAATATTTATTCATCTCAAACTACATAGGTGCAACTGTGTTCCCCACTTGGATGACTTCGCTAATTAACCTGACGAGTCTAGAACTGATATTTTGTGTATGTGAGATTTTACCCCCTCTAGGAAAAATGCCTTCTCTAGTTAAGCTGCGTATATATGGCATGCGTAGCTTAAAGAAGGTGGGTCCAGAATTCCTTGGAATAACAGAAAGAGGCGAAGAAGATAATGGCGCAGCCAGAGGGGAGGACATTCCATCCCAACCATCCATCATTTCATTCCCGAGATTGGAAGAGCTCTCATTTGATTGGAATAACGAGTGGAGAGAATGGGAAGGATATTGTGCAACAACAATGACAACGACAAAAATTATGCCATGTCTTCAATCCTTAACGATTTCCAGGTGTCACAACCTAGAAACACTCCCAGAGTTCCTGAAAATGGCCACATTGCAAAAGTTATCTATCGAAAATTCCAAAATTTTGCAACGAAATTGCCAAAAAGGGACTGGAAAAGAATGGCACAAGATTTCTCACGTCCCCAACATCCAAATCAATGAAAAGTACGCACAGAAAGATGGTGTTTGGATTCAGAAAGATGAAAGTGACGATGAAGAAACGTCGTAAGTGAATGAAGCTCATAAGAAGCGTAAAAGAGCACACAACTATTGGCTCTGGATCCCTGAGATCTTGCTTCACTGGTAATTTCAATTTCTCCTTTCATGCACAAATTTTCTCATCTCATTTGCTTATATTTATTCTCTACTCTAAAAAGCATGCATTAGCTTTTGGCCTTTAAATATTTTCGTAGTACAATTTTTTTCCTTATTTTCAATACATTACCTTCTCTCACACTGATATTTTCTTTCAACTTAAACTCAATCAGAAGCAGAAACAAGTCCAATCCAAAGAAGTATTTGCCATATGTGCGGAGACCCCAATGTTGTGATGATTTTGCTGGGCGATTAATTTCATACGGTAAGGCATGAAAACCAAAATCTGCATAGCCCATTTATGGATTTTCCTTTTTTTTTTTTGCTCTCTAGATTCACGTGTTTATGACAAGTTGTAGTCTTCAGGAGTAGGGAATGGACGGAAAGAGGGCAAGGCACCATGAGCTTTCGCAGTTGCAAACGGACACTTGATGGAAATCGCTAGACAGTCTCACTAGATCAACTCATAACGAGGCATACCTTGTTTGGGAACACATTGACAGAAGGGGGGGTAAGAGCACATCTAGCATAGTTTTTGCTTCTGATTCTTTTCTTTTTTAAGAGAGAGTGTAAATCTCATTTAAATTTTTCTTTTATTTTTTGTACAAAAATTAGATTTTTGAACTGCTTTTAGGAGGTGGGTATTGATCTTGGAGGAGTAGAAATTTTTCCAGATTGAGGTATTCTATTGTTTCTTGATGGTCAATTTGTCATAATATTAACTTGTTAGCATAGTTCGACATAGTAATTTCATCATACCTGGCATTTCAGAGTCGTTGGTTCAACCACATGATTCAAACTTTGTGTTGATGGATATGCAACGGAAAACTATGAGCTGCTCTAGGAGATGTAGCAGCCAAGGTGTGTTTGTTTGTTCTTCTATAATATGAAAAATAAATAGTTAACTCTTGTCATACATTTAACGAATCAAGGATTGCGCGCTGCAGATGATTATTTTTTCTTACACAGAAATTATCGACGATTTAAAGTTATGTACTTTAACCAAAATACTCCAAGTTGGTGCTAATTTATGTTCGTTCTTCATTCAAGATTTCTTGGTCAACAGGCAAATTAGATGGCAAGTGAAAATGCTGATTACAAATTCGGGTCACAAAAGAAGAACGCAGACTATTTTGTAAGGTTGATTGTTGGAGCACTTTGCTTTTGGTTTTTAGTATACTGTGATTCTGTTGACCTTTAGAGCATATCGTTTTGCCAAAAATTGGTTATGCAATCAAAATTCAACCATGTCCTGTGTTAACAAAATGAAAGAATCTTTTGCATTCTGCTTAATCCAAGGGATTTATGTTCCAATTTACAGTTTAGAAACATCTTTATGGACTGCTTGTTGTATGTATCTTCATTTTATAACACATTATTGTGAGATGGCATATTGTGATTGGCAATGTGCTAAATCATCTTTTTTTCAGCATTTTGGCAGAAAGGTTTTCGGTTTGTTTTTCTACAGAAATAGTGACAGCAGAATTTTTGGAGCGACAAACTTGTAATATATTCTAGTGTGTATCAGTTTCAGTTTTTTGACTTGTTGTATAAATCGGCTAGAGTTTGCAGAGGGATATTATCATTATAATTTTCTGTATTTGAGTGTTGATTTTTGTACTGTAAGAATTTGGTTTGGCCTGAGAGAAAATCAAAGAGTTGTCTGAGAATTTGGTGAGAGCAACAAGGTGAAGTTTTGAACTGATTTCTGAGGGTGTAAAATTATTTCTTCATTAGTGATCTTTACAAGCGGTTCCAGTCCCGAGGATGTAGGAGGATTCAATCTCCGAACCTCGTTAACTCTTGGTGTGATTCTTTGTTTTTGATTGCTTTTGCATTTACTTGTTTTCTGTGTGCTGTGTTCTTTGTTCAGATCTGGCTATGTTAACCATAGATTTGTCATTCAATCAATAACATCTACATGTGCCACATAAATCCTTTCATGACGTTTGGACTACAAGTTTGACGGCTGATCAGTAACATCTATATCGTTCTCTGCTATTTAAGTGGAAGCTCTGATCTCTAATGAATAATTAGAAAAGAAAATAATTGTACACCCACTCAGTGAAACCATATTATAAATATGCTCGCATACAATAAAAATGATTCTTTACCTGATTCCTTATTATGCCACTACTATATACATAGGTACATACATATATATGCGTGTGTGAATGAGAGTTGGTATTTACTCTTGAAGGAGATCAAAAGATCTAAGAGAGATCAATCAGTCACCACGCGCTAATTGGTTTGTGAAAAGGAAAATAACAAAGAAGATCATGTGATTTTAAAAGGCTTGATCCTTCAGAGTTGTTTTGCAAAAATAATTAAAGTTAATTATCTTATAGATCAACACGAGTCGGATTTGTTTTATGAAAAACGAAATAAAAAAATACCATTATTTCCTTTGCATTTTATGGTTTCCATAACCAACAACAGAGAGAGGATGAGGGAAAAAACAAGCTGAAAATTTATATGATAAATAGTCAAGCAAGAGGACTATGGGAGAGAAAGAAAAGACTATCAAGAAAGAATATGAAGAGGAGGGAAGAGAGAAAATCACAAAAGAGGATGAAGAAGGAATGAGAAAAGGGGAAGAAAGGGGGAGAATAAAGAAAGCGTGTGAGAAGTGAGGATGAGACAGAAGTGTCAACAGACACAAGTTAAGATGACCAATTAGACGAAAAACATTTGTAAAATTTAATTTGATAACGACAAGGTACCAAAAATTCTTGTTAAGTCCCTAAAAAAAAAATTCTTGGTAAGACTAACGAAATTTTGATCAAATTATCAGATTACCATCCCATTTTATTAGAATGGCAATTCTTTTTTTTTTTTAATACTCAATCAAATAGATATTTTTCCTAGACTGAGAATTCCTATATTTTTCCTCATGTTGTAGTTGAATCCACCACATCACATATTATAGTTTACTAGAATACTAGATATACGCCAATTTTGCTCAACAAATACGACAATGTGAGAAAGTAATTTATTTTTTTATTTATTCTCGTCTTGAAGAAAAATGTTCAAAAACTCTAAGTCCAATCTTGAAGAAATTCAAGCACTGCTCGAGGACGCGGAGGAGAAACAAGTGAAGGATGTGACTGTAAGAAGATGGCTGCAAAAGCTCAAAAACGTATCACACCGCATGGACGACGTTCTGGATGAACGGAGCAGCTCCATTCTCGAATACAAAATTAACAATCCTATACCCTCTGCTTGCTTCTGTTTTACCAAAGTCAAACGACTTACTTTGCGTCGCGATATTGCTCTCAAGATCAAAGAATTGAATGAAGACTTGGATAGGATTGCCGAAGACAAAGAAAAGTACAATCTCAACATCAAGAGGGTCGTTGGACGACCCGAGCAACGTCAGCCTACGTTCCTTATTGATGAAACCAAAGTCCATGGTCGAGACGAGGATAAGAGTCTGTTAGTAACCAAGTTGTTGTGTGAGAGCAGTGATGATGGGGGAGACCTTGATATCATCCCCATTGTCGGAATGGGGGGTCTCGGCAAAACTACCCTTGCCCAGCTAGCTTATAATGATAAGACGATTAAGACCCACTTTGATAAGAGAATTTGGGTGTGCGTTTCAGATCTTTCGAGGAGGTCAAGATTGCCAAAGCGATTATTGAAGGCCTCGGAAGTAGTGCTCCCAATTCAATCGAATTGACTGCTTTAGTGCAACGTATTCATGAGTCCATTGAGGGAAAGAGATTTCTTCTTGTCCTCGATGATGTGTGGGTTGAAGATTACGGTAGATGGGAAACATTACAAGAAGCTCTTAAAAATGGCGGTACAGGAAGTAGGATATTGGTGACCACTCGAAAGCAAGAAGTTGCATCATGATGGGAGCAGCCATGCGTCGGATTACTCTAGAAAATTTGTCTGAAGAGCGTTGTTGGCTAATATTTAGCCAATTGGCATTCATGGAAAGAACAATAGAGGAGTGTGCACAATTTAAAAATATAGGTAGGAAAATTGCAAGAAAATCTAAGGGCTTGTCTCTTGTTGCTAAAACATTAGGCAGTCTCATGCGCTTCAAAAAGAACACAAGTCAATGGGAGGACAATTTGTACAGTGAACCGTGGGAGTCAAAAGATGTGAAAAGTCAAGGAAGCTTTTGCTTCATTCCTGTTAAATTATTATGATCTTCCTCCTATAGGACGACGTTGTTTTTTATATTGTACGGTATTTCCAAAGGACTTCCTCATTGTAAAAGTTGATTTAATTGAAATGTGGATGTCACAAGGTTTTTTTGGTGACAATATGAATGCCGAAAAAGAGGGTGCGAATTGTTTTGACAGTTTAGCTATGAGGTCTTTTTTTCAAGATTTTGAAGAAGATATATCACATAGAGGTATTGTGTGCAAGATGCATGACATAGTTCATGACTTTGCCCAATTTCTAACCAGAGAAGAATACATTTCGATCGAAGTTGATGGAGCTGAAGAGAAAATCAAGGCAGTAGATGAAAGCACTCGTCACTTGACCTTACACATGACTGCAATTACTCAACCCCATTTTCCTAACACACAGAATCTGCGTAAACTTTTCATTAGGTCAGGTATCTCCAGTACCACACCCAGTGATAAATTGTCGTTTCCTCATTTGACACGCCTTTGGACTTTAAATTCATCTCAATGTAGGATTAAAAAATTACCAAACGATGTTGGTGACATCCGAGATATCTGGACTCATCTTATAATCATGGCCTTAAGGAATTGCCTGACACATTATTTGACTTGTGTAACTTGCAAAGCTTGAAACTGCGTCATTGTAAGTCACTTGAAAGACTACCTGAAAAGATCGGGAAACTAGTCAGCTTAAGAAATCTGTACATCAATTGGTCTGGGTTGGAGGGACTGCCAAAGGGAATCGCCTCGAAACGCTGGATATGTTGGTTGTTCCCAAAGATAGAGATTCTTACCTCAATCTTGGAGATCTGAAAAATCTTAACTACCTTCCTTTTGATGGGTTTCTCAATATTAATCTCTGTGCAAATGCTAGTAGTTTGGATGAGGCTAAGAACATAAATCTCAAGAGTAGATCAGAACATCTAGTGGGATTGGCACCATGTGTTGGAATGCAGAATGACATGCAACGTGACTTTGAAGAGTGTAACGGAGTTCAAGATCATGACATCACAATTCTTGAAGGCTTGCAACCACATCCCAACTTGGAATGTTTGTTAATATCACGTTATCTTGGTGCCACAGTGTTCCCAAATGGATGATGTCGTAGGTTAAACTGAAAACGCTAAAACTGGAGCATTGCAACAATTGTGAAGTTTTCCTCCTCTGGGGCAACTGCCATCCTTGGAGTGGCTCTATATAGACTATATGAGGAGTATGAAAAAGGTAGGTACAGAAATTTTGGGAATAACAACAGAAAGACACCAATTAGAAAGTGGTGCAACCAGAAGGGGGGAAAAAGGAATGTCGTCAGTCGTTTCATTCCCAAAATTGGAAAAACTCAGCTTTGAAGGCAATGTGAAATGGAAAGAGTGGGAATGTTGCACAACAACAATAAATCATCATGGTTTAACAAGTATGCCGTACCTAGATAGCTTTGTACATTGAACACTGTCCTAGCCGGGAAGTACTACCAGACTTCCTGCAAACAACCCTGTTGCAAAATTTATGCATTGACCAATCCAAGATTCTACAGAAGAGTGAAAAGGAATGGTTCAAAATTTTTCATGTCCCAAACATTGAAATTAATGGAAAGTGCGTGCAAAGAGATGCATCTGGATTGAGAGGGATAATGAAAGTGCTGCAGAGATTTCATCAGGCGAAGAAGGAAGTTCATAAGCGAAATGAAGAGCATGCTTAGCTCTTGGCTCCTTTAATTCCAAATCAGACTGCAGACCTCGCTCCAACGTTTTCAGGTAATTTCACTTTCTTTAATATGTTCTAATTTTTGAGACTCTGTTAACCTACCATGCCCCTATTTTCTTCTCTTATTTGCAATTTTACGCTGCCTAATACAAACGTCTGCATTATTTTACTCTCTACTTTTCCTTTTAGAGTTCTTTACTTACTATTTGCACCATAAGCATTTGATTCCACGGTCGTATGAAACAGCAAATGAATCGTACGCCACCGAGAAAGTCAATATTATTAATGATGCGCCTGCCAGACGATTCTCCAGAGAAAACTTTGATCTAGACCAGAAAAAAGTTTGAGAGACAATCCATGTATTGCTATCAACTGTCATCAACTTCTGCACAATGTTCTGTCAAAAAAGGTAAAAATTTTCTGCTAATTCTTCATCATCCAAATTCTGTGTTTATTTCCCCTAAAGAAATGCTGTGTTCATTGCCTAAATGAAAGCTTCTGTCAATTTAATATCGCCTCTCTCTTTAGCCTCATCAAAAAGTCTATAGAAAGAAGTACTTTTCCATGCCGAAGCAAATGTCAAGCTTGGACAGTCCATGGAGAAAATTTTGTGTATGAAGCCTCGCGAAAGCTTTCGCATCACGGTTGCAACAAAGAGAGCTCAAGGCATTGAGCTGATTTTTTCTAGTGACGGTATCATATGGTAAAACATAAAAATTAGCTTGCCCAATCTCCCATATGTTAATATTTTTTGTTTTTCATTTTTTGGATATATGTTTAATATTGAATTTCAGTTTTCAGGTTTATGATGGGCATATGTATAATTCCCTCCGCAAAAGCCAAAGTGCTAAAACATTAGAATCTGGAAATGGACTACTTGGAGAGAAGAAGACCCATTAATTTCAAACTGCATATTAGCAATTGAAGCTTGGGTCTGGATCCCGAAGGCAAATCTGGCTCCAGCATTTTCTGGAAATTTCACTTTCGCCTTTCATGCATTAATTGTCACAATCTCATTTGCATGCTTTTATTCTCTGCTCTAAGCATGAGATAGCCTTTGGCCAATGCATAATATTGTAATCCAAACCTTTTTTGCAATACATAACCTTCTCTCCGACTGATATTTTATTTCGGCTTTAGCCTCATCGCAAGTAGTTACAAATCCAAACTGAAGGATTTGCCATATGGGTGGAAACTTGAGTGCTGTGTTGATCTTGCTTGTTGGTTAATTTCATATGGTAAGCCATTAAAACTAATTTCTGCATGACCCATTTATGGATTTTCCAATTTTCCTTTGCCCTTTAGAGTCATATGCAAGTGAATATAGTTTTCAGGTTTGTCAGGGGCGTGTTTGTACGTTCTCAGCTGAAACAGCCAAGCGCCAACAGCTTTCGCAGTCGCAAAAGGACACTTGATGGAAAATTCTAGAGAATCTCACTAGATCAACATCAACTCATCGTGAGGCATACCCCGTTTGGTACCACTTTAATGGAAAAATGGGAGGGTAAGAGTAGATCTAGCATAATGTTTGCTTCTTTTCTTTTTTTTTTTGAAGAGAGAATGTAAATCTCATTTAAATTTCCTTCTTATTTTCTATAAAAATAGATTTTGAAATTTTTTTTTTGGAATTACTTGTAGGGCCAGGGTGTTGATCTTGGAGGAGTAGAATTTTTTGCCAGGTTGAACTTTTCATGGTATTATCTCTTTGACATAGATCGACAAATTAATTTCATAATATATATACCTAGCCTTTCAGAGTCCTTGGTTCAACTACATGGTTCTCAGGTTTCAAACTTTGTGCTGATGGATGCACAACACAAAATTATAAGCTGCTCTAGGGATGTAGCAGTCAATGTATGTTTTGCAAACCCTGTTTGTTCTTCCATCATATAAAAATAAATAGTTAGCTCTTGTCATACATTAATAAACCAAGGATTGCGTGCTGCAGATCATTATTTCTTTTATGGAGAAGTTATCGACCACTCCGAAACTAGATGTCAACGCCCATTGCTTTTAAAGGTATGCACTTTGACCAGAATACTCCAAGTTGGTGCTAGTATATGTTCATTTTTCATTCAACTATTAGTGTGTGGTTCAAAATTGTTAATCAACAGGCATGAGATGGCAAGTGAGGATGCTGGTGAAAATTTCGGGTCAAAAAGAAGAAAGCAGACTTCTGTATAAGCGTGGTTGTTGAAGCACTTTTTTTGGTTCTGGTTTTTGGTATATTGTGCTTCTGTTGACCTTTTAGAGCATAGCTTCTGGCGTAAATTGGTTATGCAATCAAATTCAACCGTTTCCTGTGTTAACAAAATGAAAAAAGAAAAAAAAAATTTTGCAGCATGCTTAATCCACGGATTTATGTTCCAATCTATAACTTGGAAATATCTTTATGGATTGCTTGTTGCTGTTGTATGTGTCTCCCATTTTATAACACATTATTGTGAGATGGCACATTGTGATTGGCGATGTGCTAATTAAAGTTTTTCTAGAAACTATTTGGGTTTGTTTTTCTGCAGAAAGTGACAACAGAAGTTCTGGAAGGGCAAACTTGTATATTATAGTCTAGTGTATATCAGTATCAGTTTTGGGATTTCTTGGACAAATAGGATGTTGTTTGCAGAGGGATATTATTATTTTAATTTTTTGTTTTTGTGGTGTAAGACTTTGGTGAGAGCAACAAGGTAAAGCTGTGAACTGATTTATGAGTGTTTGAGTATGGTAATCCAAATTAAGTTTGGCCCAATCCGAAAAACTCATGGTGCAACAATTATGATAAAAGAACAAATTTCAAATCTCCAAACCTCGTTAAATATTGGTGTGATTCTTTCCTTGATTTTGTGTTTTTTTTTTTCATTACAATTGTTTCTTTATCTTTGTTTGTATACCAAGATATGCTTTTATTGTTGCTTAAATCAATGCACGCAGAATCAAAAGTTTAGTGCCACAAATCTACAGACATATGCAAAAACTGATGAAACGATTCAGCCACAAAAAGAAGCAACTGATTAGGACACATTGATGACACTTTAATAAGAAAACTCTTGCTCTTCTCAAGCTCGTTTAAAGGAGGAAATATGACACTCCCACCAGAAGGGGGAAAAAAAAAATCAGAAAATCAGAAAATAAAAGAGGAAATTAGCATAATAACTTTTCACTTAATCAGGGCCAAGCCAAAAACTCAGCTCCAACTATGTACGTAAAGGGGAGAGGATTTTTTAATTATTATCCTCCATTGGTGTATTCGCTATTGTTGATCAAAAAAAAAAATTAAAGATAGGGATTAATATGAGACGAGTAGTCCCTGATCCCAGCTCCTTCCCATCCCATCCACTCCTCCCACATGTCATAATCTGGATCGTTCATTCCTCGCAACGGCTCATCAATCCCATGCTCGTACTGTTCGTGTATGTCCTGGGTCGTAGATTCTTCTCTCAAATTGCTCATCACAATCTAAAAAGATTTATTTATTACAAATTGAAGTCAATATATATCACGACAAATAATTTCCTTTTTATCAAAAAATCAAACAGATAAAGAGTACTCACATCGTATGCTTCATTAATTCTTTCAAATTGTACTCCACAATTGCTTCCTTTGCATACATCAGGATGATACTGCAAAATCCAAGAAAAAAAAATTCCTATTTTTAGACAAAGAAAATCCTAGAAATCTCAAAAATTCTTATTTTTTAAACTTTTAAAAGAAAGATTATAGAATCGGACATGGAGAGTGAAATAAAGAACATATTTTTGTTATTTACAAAAAAAAAAAAAAAAAAAGAATAATAAGAATGTGAGATTTTTCATTGATATCTAACCTGCAAAGCAAGCCGTCGGAAAGCCTTCTTGACCTCAGCTTCAGAAGCACCACGTTCGATCCTCAGAGTCTTGTACGGATCCATGACAGAGGAAGACAAAGAAGCTTGACAAACCCTAACTCTGTTGTTCATCGTCTTCTTGTTGGTCTTGATGGGAATCCAAGACAATCCATTACCACCAATTACTCCAGCACTACTAGCAGCCGCCATTGCCAAACTGATCAGAAATCTCAAAGAACGCTCAAAAACCAAACCCAAAGAGAGAAAAAAAAAGAAAGCTATTATTTAAAGATTGCTTTAAAAGAAGGAAGAGGCACAAATACAATTATTGTTGAAAAGAAGGTATTGCCGTGTAAGTTCTCAATCTTAATGAAGCGAAGTGTTGTGTGTTTGATATTTATAGTGGAAATTGAGGTGTAACAGACCTTATCCAACTGGGCCAGATTTCAGGTGACGTGTCATGACTTTTATATTGTTTTTACCAGGTGTCGTCTCTTTTTTCGATTTTGTAGATAGAGAAGGTTTTGACGTCCTAGTCAGATAAGGAGACCTCTTTTTTGGATTTTTTTTAATGGAAAGGATAATATTCTCCCTTCTATTTCGGATTACTCCTTTTCTCCTCTTTTTTTAAATTTTTTGAAAAGATTTTCTCAAATTTTAGGATATTATATTTAACAGTTTTGAGTTTTCAATTTTTTTCCAGCTTCTTTTGATGTGCATATATCCTTTTTTTTTTTTGCTATTTAATCATGCTTTTTCGGCGGCACGTCCACTATGTTATCATTAAGTCAAGCTTTAGTTTTTTAAAATTTTAAAATTTATAATTTGATGACTGTTGCGTTATACACAAATCTTATCTTCTTTTGAGAAAAAATAAGGATTTTTTTCTCTTCAAAAATAATAAAAGAGGGCATATTTTTGCTCTATTCTTTTTTTTTTACTTCGAAATTCAAGTTTTGGTGCTTTTTTCATTTTTTAATTAATTTTTCTCCTTTTTTTAGTTTTATTTGTCAACCATAGTCCCTTACCTGAATATTAACATTCCTATTTTGGTAGTCTAAAAAGAACCATTTGTGCTCCTTTTTTCTTTTTCTTTTTTTCTTTTCTTTTTTTCAATTAATTTTTTTTTACCTTTTTATTTTTTCTTTTTTTCTTTTGCCCATAATCTCCTATTTGCATATTTTCTCTTTTAGCTTCACCATTTTAAAGCTTTACATTTTTTTCCTTTTCTTTTTTATATATACAAAAAACATTTGTCTTGTATTTCTCTCCACGGTTTTTTTATTTTTCTTCTTTCTTAATTTTCTAGTATTTTATCTATTTTTCTTTTTTATTCCCGTGACTTTTTTTCTTTTTCAATGTTTTACCTTACTTTCCGTTTACAATTTTTTTCTTTAGATACTATTTGTCTATCATTGTCCCTTACATTCGACACTCTAGGTTTTTTCTTTCTTACTTTTTTGGTATTTCATCTTTTTTTTTCTTTTTTTTTTCCAATGCCTTACTTCTTCTTTTCTCTTTTCATTTTTTCCTTTGTTTTTTTTGACTTCATTTGTCTACTGTAATTTTACCGCAAAAAATCATTTATATTTTATCTTTCTCTTTGGTTCCTCTTTTATTTTTTCATTTCAACCTTATCAATCTTTCTCCGCTCCAATGTCAACTTTCTTAACGAAATAATTTCTTTGCTTGTCATCAATTCTAGATTACCTCGCAATTACAGAGAGTCTAACACCATAATGACACATGCGAGTTTAAAAAAGATAAAGTAATAGAAAAATAGTTTAAAACAAAAAATCTTTAAAGAAATACATATTCAAATTTTTTTAAAAAAAAAATCAAAGTCTATCACTAGCTTAAATCTTTTTTTTTTAATATTTTTGGATTTATATGCTTCTTTTACTACTTTATTTATTGTAAAACCCAAACCAAAAGTTTTTTTTTTTTACTAAAAGGTCAAATTGTATATTTCATAAATCTTTTTAGATGGTTAGACTCAAAAAAGAAATGTCATAGCTTAAATTATTTTAGTAAAAAAGCTTTTGACCCATAGTGTAGGGTTGGACAAGTACAAGGTAATTCAAACCTCAAGGAGGGACACATAGGGTGCAATTTTAGTGTGACACCCGTTATTCTCCTAACGGGTATTGAGGTAATTAAATTAATTTTTAGTGTATAAAAAAAAAATTGCTTCATTTAAATTTATTTTATAATATTTATTTTTATCTATTTTTAAATTTTCTAAAATTCTCCTATATTTATTTAGTATGATTACTAAAAAGCCTTAGAACTTCTAATAAATCTCAAAAATGTTATATTGGCATTATGTGTGTTAAAGTCTTTAGATGAGACATAAGGATATCTTTTCCAACTACTCTTGACCCTCATTTTCTTTATTTCCTCCGTGACATGCTTCAACATGTCTCCTCTATAATTGTTTCCATCACTTCTCTTCAAAGACTTCATCTTTTCTTCCTTTCTCTTCCACGGTTCCCACACTCTTCTTCTCATTTCTTTGCTGAAGCAAAATACTTAGAGAACTTCTTCAAGGCAGCCATAAAAATCAGCCACCATCACCTCCATTTGAGCAAGAATTTCAGTCATACCGAAGTAAAGGAACCTGTTTTGAAGCCATTTCAAGCTTCCAACTAACCATAATCCGAGGTTAGAATCTTATGAACAAATTTAGTCTTTCATTTATAAATTTTCTTTTATACTAAAGGATTATTCAAATTTGCGTTCTTAAACCTAAGTATATGTTTGTTGCTATTTTGGAGCATATGTATGAAGTCTAAGTGTATATGCCCTAGACAGAAAATTTATATTGTTAAACTTTGTAATACCTCTATGGGCAGTGGTTATTTCTTGAAATTCTAAGATTAAATTAAAATAAATTTTATGAATGTAGTTGTATGTTGTGCTTTAGTTTTAATTGTCCTTATGCACGCCTTAGGATCAAGGGAGTATGGAGCTAACGTTAATTGATTCCAGGATTAAGAGACTGTTGATAAGCTTGAAAGGTAGGGATTCTATTACTCATTTTTGTAAGGTTTTTATAGAATTAAAATTGATTGTTTTGCCGCAATATATATATATCTATGTTGAACTGATATTATATGTGTATCACATATGAAACTATGACATGGACTCGTCTTGTATTGTACGGCGAGGAACATAATGAATTGACACATGTTATAAATTGAGAAGCATGGTTAGGAAAATTAACTCTATTAATAATGATTTAATATAGAGAAATTGTGAGACATGAAAAGGGCGACGGTTACGTCCTTGGGCATGAATACCCTAAAAGGTAAAATAGGGGGAAGGTGATGACGCTTCCTTGGGTTGAAAGTCCCAGAACACACTGTACAGGAATTGATTTGGTGAGGACTCGGGGCTTGATGTCCCCTCACCGGAACACCCTTGGAATGTTTATAGGGTGATCAAGTGCGCCCATTTGGGTTTCGATGAGTTGAGTGATACTCAATTTAACATGGATACCTAGGAACAATGATGATTGGTAATATTTGTATAAATGTGTAATTATGACACTTGGTAACGATTAACTACGGTATCCATAAGATGTGATCATAATAAACCTCATAATCTGGAATATGATGTAACTTACTAACCATGCAGATTTTAATGTGGTAATGATAGAGGTGAGTAATGGCTTTCTCTACTGAGCATAGTGTTGCTCATTCCCTTATGTTTATATCTTTTCAGGACTCACTAAGTGTGAGGTGGCTACGAGAAATATAGTTGAGGAAGCGATGTAACTATATTACATTGGGACTGCTCAATTGTAAAGAATGTTCTTCATGATAATGTAAGCATCAATTGTTACTTTCTGTGACTGTATTATAATGTGTTGAGGGTTAAAATGATGATGACAACAGTTTATATTATTAAATTTAAGGTGCTACATTAAAACTGTGGTTTATTTGTCGTTTATATTTTTATTTTTGAGTTGAGAGTTTTCATTTAAGTCCCGGGCAAATTTTAATCTTTAAGGTTTTACTTTTATTATTTATTTTTATTTTATCTCATTAAAAACTGTTAACCCCCATATAGGGGCGTTACAGAATTTTTGGTATCAGAGCCTAGGTTCGGTTAACCTAGGGAGTGTAGCACCACTTTAAAAAATATATTTTTGAGATGGTTTTGAAGCTGAATTTTCATTGTCATCATCAAAATGAACCTTCACATTGATTTATACAGTCTAGAAGGATGTAACATGGAAAGGCCATAGAATGAAAATATTAATAGTTTTATGAGTACAATAATTATATAGAAGGAAAGTATTAATAGTTATGAGGGAATGATAATTATATGGAATGAGTTTATAAGTAGAATGCTTATGAGAGATTCGTATAATATTTGGATCTATAAGCATATCTAATTCGTATAAACGATGAGAAATTCGTGTAGATACAAGGATTTAATAGCCTTTTATTTTGTGAAAAACAATAAGAAATATAAGGCTTGATTTATTGATTTTAAAGTTTGGCATAGATATGCCAAATTTTTCGTAATTGATTCAAACTTAAGTAATGATTATGTGTGGATTCGATGGAGCACATAAGTGTCAATAACTTTTCTTGAAAGTTCTATATATTTGAGGAATATGATATAAGTTGGGAATCATGGTATTGAATCTTGAGAGAGATAAATGTTAGACTTTTGGTCTGTTGAGACTGTGTAAAGTCTAGAATGCATGAATCTCAAAATTGGAATATTTTGTTACGTACATTGTATTTAAGTGTATCAGTGAATCTTTTGGTTACCTAAGGTTTTGTTATATGAGGAAATTATATATTGTATAAGTAGAATTGTGGGGATTGTAGATGTTCTTAAGTAGTAACATCAAGTGTCTTTGTTCGTTGATATGGTCTACGTTGAAAGACGTAAATCGTATTGATTTCAAGGTTAGTCACATTCTAAACCCTTGGTAGCAATGATGATGAATCCATTGATAGATGTTAAGTATTATGAATAACATATGGGTGTATGTATTGTTCAATAAGGTTTCGATTAAAACAAAATTATTTGAGTTGCTGGATCATTCAGGAAGATCCTTGTTGTCGTTAAATTAGATTTGTTGTTTATAGTTAACTTTATCTATAGTGGGCTTTGAATTGGGTTTAAGATTCATACGAATTGGTTTTCAATTTTATGATTGTTATTTAACTCGTTCTAAATGTGTTAAGGCCGAAACAACCTGACCATTTTCAACTAAGAACATTTGGGCCTAGTTCAAATCCTAAATCAGTTTGATTCACACTGTCTCTCCCACGTGGTCTCTATACGTGTCATATACAGTGGTTTAATTATTGTTTACATACACGTTTACTGTGCATAAGAGCTTATTTCTCCGAGTTCACTTTTTCTCTCTTAATTTGTTATTTTCTCTCTAAATCGCAAATCCTCTTCTTTTTCATTAGAAATTCTTCTTTTCCTCTAAAAGAAGAAGGAATTCTAGGATTCTGCAATTTACTATCTTAATTTTTTCTTTCTATTTACTCTTCTTTCATCTCATCATGGACTCAAAGTACCAACACCTGAGAAAGTATTTCCCATCACTCTCCCAAAAGATTCTCAGAAAGAAATACAAGGCTAGAATTACTCGGTTGTGGATTCTTATGCGTTTTGGTATCCCTTGTGATGTGAGAATGTTGATAGAGGGGAAAATCCGTCCGAGTGACTTTAGTCAAGATGTCGGTTTACCAGGAACAGGTACCAGTCGTAGTGTAATGAAAAGAAGAGCTCGTGCCATCGTGGTCACTTGTAACAAATGTGGAAGACAAAATTGTAACGGTAAATGTACTTCACCTGGTTATATGTCTACGAATAGAGAGGATAAAATAAGGTTTTGTAGGGATGGACTTTCAAAGGAGAACTTGGATAGCATCCATCCTCCTCTTCACGGTCACCCTAGTGGATATGTTCAAGGAGCTATTTTTAAACTCTGGCCTAAATTTTATACAGAAAGACAACGCCTCAGGAATATGGTATTTCTAGATCCTGTTTGTCAAGCCATAAGAAAACTGGATGGGGAATAAGTCATCGCTCTATAAAGGTTATTTAGTCTTTACTTATTTGAAGCAGTTTTAGCTGATGTTCAACAGTTTGTGTTTTTCTTTTACTCAGAATATTTGCTTTTGTGTTTGAAATAATTGTGATTATTAGATTGATACAGTAAGTGTTAATATCTTATTTAATCTATGATTTTCTTAAATATATATATAATAAAATATATTATCTTAGCAGACACGTTACATACGGTACAGTAATATGTTTGAATTTTGAAAAGCTTATCCAGATATTTCAAGATTTGTGTTTCAAATTTCAAAAGTTCTACAGTATTTGTCGTTTATATTAAATTTCTAGACTTTGTGTATATTTGTCAAAAAGTCTACAGTTGTGTCAAGAGGGTCTTCTGTCAAATTATTCTCAATTGTCAAAAGTTATACAATTAGAGTCTAATCTTTTTCAAAAAGTGAATCAGATTTTCTGTAAACTATCAATCACCTTATCTTACTTTCTTATCCGCACAAGATTTTGTTTAAATCTTTGGATTACCTTTTCATTACCTACTCGTCTATCTCTTTAGCCCTTTTTGTGTATTTCTCATCTTTAAAAACTCATGTAGAACCCGAAGTCTAAGTGGAGCAGACATTAAGCAACCACTTCTATAAACCAAATATGTCTACCTCCCAGTCCACGAAGAAAATAAAGAATGTCTGTGTCTTTTGTGGTTCCAGCCTTGGAAAAGATAAAGCTTATTTAGAAGCTGCAAATCACTTAGGGCAAGTCCTAGCACGCAAGAAGATTAACATAATCTATGGGGGTGGTAGTATAAAAATGATGGTAAATATGGCACTAGCAGCTAGGTCTAGCGACGCTACTGATGTAAGAATTTGGCCTCATATTCCAGTTGAAGGAAACCTTTGTAAGGAAGCCATAGGTAAGGGAGAAGGAGTCAGGAGTATCCCTAAAAATTTTAAAGACATAATCTATAATTCTGATGCTTTTATAGCATTACCTGGTGGTCTACGTACTCTTGAGGAAATATTTATAGTTGCTTGTGGGCAATTGTTGGGCTTTTATTCCAAACCTTTGGGTCTGCTGAACGTAAAGGGTTTTTATGACGGTCTTTTGAAATTTCTAGATTACGCTGTGGAAGAAAACATCACTACAGAATCGGAGAGACAAATCTTTGTCACTGCTTCAACAGCTGAGGAATTGATAGATAAAATGCAAATCATACATCCAGAATCCGACACTGCAACATCCAAGCTTGAATGGGAAAGGGAAAGCCGGGAGCGGCCAATTGATTTGAATCTCCATCTGTAATCTTTTTGTTTTATCTTTGGCATGTAGGCATGTGTGTCCGTATTTCGTGTGTTACGAATAACCGTTTGCCTTGTATTCTGTGTTTCTTGTGGTACGTCGTTGTTCAATCTTTTAGATTCATTGAGCCTAATGCCGGGATGGCTGGATACGGAGTACTTGATGCTCTCGAAACGCATCCTTCTTAAGGTCCGATCTTTTGTTTATCGATGTTTTTGTATCCTCTAAGCATGCATGATATGGATAGCTGGTATACGGAGTGCCTTGTACTCTCGAAACGTATCCGTATTATGTTTGTAATGTGTAATATTCTGTTAATATTATGTGGAAGTACCAGAGTCAGTTATGGGGATATTCCATATGAAATATGAGTATATTATTTGGATTGAATGTTTGTGTCATGAGGATAGCTGTTTAATGAAAAATATGCCGGGTATGTTTGCAACTCTGAGATTCCGTTTAATATCTCTATGAGTAAGTTTAATGTATAGTTTTGAATAAAAGCGTTTGTGATATATGTTTTATGATTATGTTTTAGTTTATTAGTAGAGGTATGAAATCAAATATGTTTGACTTTTCCTTACTTAAAAAGGAAAAGGAACCTAAAGATGAAATATATAAAATTTCTCTGGCAATCTCCTTAAATGTGATTGTAAATCACAGTCCATGGACAATGAAGGACTGGAATCATGGTATGGTCAATATGTATGCCTGATCAGATTCTTAGACTATTATACGGTGTTATAAGTTGAAACTTGTCAGAAATACTCTCATTGAGGGATTTAGGAGTAAGATTTATTATGCAAGTAAATAAGTGGAGATACGATAACTTAACTTTGGAAGATAAACAACATTAACGGTTTAGACTCGGAATTGGAATCATAATGGAATCAAAATTTTTACTAGTATTGTTAGAATTGAAATTTCGAGGACGAAATTTCTTTAAGGGGAGTAGAGCTGTGACACCCGTTATTCTCCTAACGGGTATTGAGGTAATTAAATTAATTTTTAGTGTATTAAAAAAAAAATTGCTTCATTTAAATTTATTTTATAATATTTATTTTTATCTATTTTTAAATTTTCTAAAATTCTCCTATATTTATTTAGTATGATTACTAAAAAGCCTTAGAACTTCTAATAAATCTCAAAAATGTCATATTGGCATTATGTGTGTTAAAGTCTTTAGATGAGACATAAGGATATCTTTTCCAACTACTCTTGACCCTCATTTTCTTTATTTCCTCCGTGACATGCTTCAACATGTCTCCTCTATAATTGTTTCCATCACTTCTCTTCAAAGACTTCATCTTTTCTTCCTTTCTCTTCCACGGTTCCCACACTCTTCTTCTCATTTCTTTGCTGAAGCAAAATACTTAGAGAACTTCTTCAAGGCAGCCATAAAAATCAGCCACCATCACCTCCATTTGAGCAAGAATTTCAGTCATACCGAAGTAAAGGAACCTGTTTTGAAGCCATTTCAAGCTTCCAACTAACCATAATCCGAGGTTAGAATCTTATGAACAAATTTAGTCTTTCATTTATAAATTTTCTTTTATACTAAAGGATTATTCAAATTTGCGTTCTTAAACCTAAGTATATGTTTGTTGCTATTTTGGAGCATATGTATGAAGTCTAAGTGTATATGCCCTAGACAGAAAATTTATATTGTTAAACTTTGTAATACCTCTATGGGCAGTGGTTATTTCTTGAAATTCTAAGATTAAATTAAAATAAATTTTATGAATGTAGTTGTATGTTGTGCTTTAGTTTTAATTGTCCTTATGCACGCCTTAGGATCAAGGGAGTATGGAGCTAACGTTAATTGATTCCAGGATTAAGAGACTGTTGATAAGCTTGAAAGGTAGGGATTCTATTACTCATTTTTGTAAGGTTTTTATAGAATTAAAATTGATTGTTTTGCCGCAATATATATATATCTATGTTGAACTGATATTATATGTGTATCACATATGAAACTATGACATGGACTCGTCTTGTATTGTACGGCGAGGAACATAATGAATTGACACATGTTATAAATTGAGAAGCATGGTTAGGAAAATTAACTCTATTAATAATGATTTAATATAGAGAAATTGTGAGACATGAAAAGGGCGACGGTTACGTCCTTGGGCATGAATACCCTAAAAGGTAAAATAGGGGGAAGGTGATGACGCTTCCTTGGGTTGAAAGTCCCAGAACACACTGTACAGGAATTGATTTGGTGAGGACTCGGGGCTTGATGTCCCCTCACCGGAACACCCTTGGAATGTTTATAGGGTGATCAAGTGCGCCCATTTGGGTTTCGATGAGTTGAGTGATACTCAATTTAACATGGATACCTAGGAACAATGATGATTGGTAATATTTGTATAAATGTGTAATTATGACACTTGGTAACGATTAACTACGGTATCCATAAGATGTGATCATAATAAACCTCATAATCTGGAATATGATGTAACTTACTAACCATGCAGATTTTAATGTGGTAATGATAGAGGTGAGTAATGGCTTTCTCTACTGAGCATAGTGTTGCTCATTCCCTTATGTTTATATCTTTTCAGGACTCACTAAGTGTGAGGTGGCTACGAGAAATATAGTTGAGGAAGCGATGTAACTATATTACATTGGGACTGCTCAATTGTAAAGAATGTTCTTCATGATAATGTAAGCATCAATTGTTACTTTCTGTGACTGTATTATAATGTGTTGAGGGTTAAAATGATGATGACAACAGTTTATATTATTAAATTTAAGGTGCTACATTAAAACTGTGGTTTATTTGTCGTTTATATTTTTATTTTTGAGTTGAGAGTTTTCATTTAAGTCCCGGGCAAATTTTAATCTTTAAGGTTTTACTTTTATTATTTATTTTTATTTTATCTCATTAAAAACTGTTAATCCCCATATAGGGCGTTACATTTAGCCCCAAAAAAAAAAAAGTGACAAGGTAAAAAAACTTTTGAGCAGGATAATAACGACAAAAATCATAAAGCCTCAGGGGTAAAATCTTTAAATCGCAAAGAATTTGGGCCATGTGGGAGCGGGGATCAAATATGCATTCTTAATCAGATTTGGGGGCTAAACAAATTAGAGGTACACGTGGCAACTTATAACATCGATAAGAGGATCATGATAGATCCATAATTTATCTCGTGGCTCGTAAATCATGGGATAAAGGAGGCGTTTTTCCTTTCAAGGGGCATTGGTAAGTCACGAACCAGGGGTGATGATCGGGTGAGTTGGATGGATTTTTAGAAAATCTTAACCCACTTCGTTAAAGTTTAGATGAGTTAATTTTATATTTAATCCATCTAATCAATTTAAAATTTAAAATAATTCAATTAAAGTTTAAATAAGTTGGTCGAATTAAGTAATATAAAAAAAATCAAAACCAATAACTTAACTTAATTTGAATCAAAAAGCTAAAATTTATAATATGTCTAAAATTGTCTCAATAAATTAAAACAACATAAAGATCAAAACACCGTAACACAACTTCAGATTAAATACATTAAAACATACACTAACAAATAAGTCATAATAGAAATCAATTTAACAAAAATACTAAGAAACATTAACAAATATAATGCATAATTGTCAATATTCAATTCCAAGCATCTCAACTCAAACATTCTCTACATTTATAATGCAAGATCCATTACATGACATAAACGTAATAAGCTTTTATTTATTAATAAAGATATAAAACCGATAATATACGTGAACTTTTTGTCAAAAATGCATTTGTCAACTTCTTACGAATGCAAGCAAGAGCAATTATCAATGAAATTAAAAAGTAAGAAGAACCAAGGTAACACATGAATGCTAGAAATAATACATCTCTAAATGCATTTTTCAACTTTATGTTTGTAATCTATATATTAAAAATATACATATAAATCTAATATTATATATACACAAACTTAAAAATAGATTAGGTGTGTTTAGGTTAAGATGGATTAGGAAAATTTTAACCTGAACTCATCCATTAAAACTTCGGCTTGGGTTGAGTTAAATTACTTATTAGGTTTGGTTGATCTTGAGTTTGGTAGGTTAATTGGATTCGTTAGGTTCATTGAATTTTTGTCCACACCTATCACAAAATTATGACAGATTTTAAGGTTGTTTTTTTTTTTTTTTTTTTTTCTCTTTTTAAAGAGAAAGGGGCTTTGCATGTGTTTGTTTGTACTTTCTCTGCTTATGGGAGATTTTTTTAAAAAAAGGCTTAAAGGGTGATTTCATTTGAGTAGACAATATTTTTACGGTATATAATTGAAATAAATAGAATGTTCTATAAATATCTAGAACAAATAACAACAACAAATAAAAAAAATCTATTTAGTAAATTACTTTTACTCATAGTAGATAGATTTTTTTCTAGTAAATTTTTTTATTTATTTAGTAAATCTATTATTTACTATAAATATTTTTACAACTTTTTTTTTTTACTTATAATTAGTTTTGTAAAAATTTAATTTACTCAATATTTTCCCAAATGGAAACTTGATGAAAATTGCCAGATCTCACTTGATCAATTCATCATAAGGCATGCCCTATTTTGGGACTACATTTCATGGAAATTGAGAGGGTAAGACCACATTTAGCTGTGCTTTTTTTTTTTTTCAGAATAAACAAACAAATAAAAAAGTGTAAATCTCATTTAACTTTCCCTCATTTTCTTTACAAAAATTGATTTATAGGAGGATGATATTGATAGCATAAATCTCTGCAAGGTAATGATCAATTTGTCATGTTCGCAACTATTTAGCATAGACCAAGATAGTTAATTTCAAATTACCATGCCTTTCATAGTCGTTGGTTCCACTATAAGGTGTTTGAAAAACGTAATTAGAATTATAGATTAGAACAAAAAATCTGTAATACGTAAGAGAATATACTACAAAAAACTTGGTTTGCAATTCTAACAACGTTCCAAACACCCTACATGTAGTTGTGAGGTTTTAAACTTTCTGCTGATGGATACGTTTTGCACTGCCGGTCAAGATATTTTGATGGAGACGTTATTGATTGGATCCGAATGGAGAAGTTAATTAGCCTATAGAGCACCAAGTTGGTGCTAATATTGTATGTTCTTTTTTTATTTAATTATTTTTATTAAATGTTGTATTCAGATTTCTCCGTCAGCTGGCATGAAACGGAATGGCAAGCTTTGGGTCGAAAAAGAATAAAAAAGACTACTCTGTAAGGGTAATTGACTGTTGTTCGAGCACCCATGGCTTTGGTTTTTAGAATATTTTGCTTTTGTAGACCTTCGAGTATAAATTGGTCGTGCAATCAAAATCTAACCGTGTCCGGTGTTAACCAGATGAAAAGAATCTTTTGCACTCTGCTTAATCCAAGGATTATGTTCCAATTTACAGCTCTGAATGACTGCTTCTTGTATTGATCTGCATTTTGTAATGTACTTCGTATTATTATCCGAATAGCCATGTAATTGGCAAGCTCTTCAGATTTGAAAATTCGTGATTGAACTAATAACATCAGGACTCATTTGGTGTGTTGGATAGGATAGTCTTGAAGGATTGAATTAGATTCTATTAGAATAAATAAAATAAAATTTTAGCTAATCCAATCCTATATTTGGTATAGTGTTATTAAGATAGGAGCCTTTTTGTAAAAAAATTTTTAGGTCAAATTATTAATTTGTTTAAAATCAAAGGGACAAAAATATAATTATTAAAAATATTTCTATTACATGAAAATTATATTTTGACCCCTCATTTTTAAAAAAATTATAATTTGACTTCAAACATTTATAAATTTTTGCAAATAGGTCATGTAAAATTTTCATGTTTAATCTCATGCTTTGTTATGGGATTGCCTAATCCCTTTCTAATGGGATTCAAGCATGAGTTAGACAATCTCTTATCCAATCTAATATTTTAAAGTTTTCAACCAAACAAAATATTAACATTTAATCCAATCTAATCCTCTATAATCTTACACACTAAACATGCCCTCAATGTATAATGAAAATTCTTTCATGAGTTTGAAAATCCATGACTCTAATGGCTCATGATACTCCGAACGTCGCAATTAAAAGGGATTTCTTCATGGTTTGTGTGGAGCCTAATCATAGTATACAGTTTTATTCATAATTCTATAAATGTATTCTCATGATACACAAGGAACTCGGAAGCCCTTTTTTTATATGAAAAACTGGGAGACTTGATGGACATTTTGAGAGCAGATTATATAAAATATATAAAATCAATTCAAGCATGCTATAAACTATATGCATATCAAGAATTGAAAAAATGAAAACGGAAGCGTGGAAAAAATGTGTACCTCCAGCCATTGCCTCCTCTGTATAACTATAATTGTGGTTGCCTTCTTGGTGCTTCCAAGCCCTCTCAAAAACTCAATTGATGGTGTTGGTTTCTGAAAAGAGTTTTCTGGACTTGGGGACCAAGTTTTCTTTTTACAGAAAATAAGAACGTGATTTTTCTGTTCTGATAAAAATATATATCTATCAATTCCTTCCATCAAGGAAACCATATATATATAGTAACAGAAAATTTCAGTTACCAAAATTGGTTTAATGGGAATAAATATGAGGCCATTTATGAATAACCGTTACACAATTAAATTGGTTTCAATTTTTGAAACCGTTACAATTAAATTAAAAGAAATAACGGTTACATTCTCCCACTTGGTCTCCATATTTATCCTTATATTGATTAAACCTAAACTTTAAGGAAACAAATACATGAATCATGGCGATACTTCCTCTAAATTGTGAGTATTATCTTCCATGTATTACAATGTATTATTTCTCAGACTTTATTCCTTATATGGTAACTTAACTTTATGAATAAACCCAATGTTTATTCTTGGTCCTACTATATGTGAATTTTCTCCAATAACTTAATACGCTAAACAAATATGAGAAAACATCACAACTGAATAAGAGTTTCATTAAAACTGTAAATTGTATGTACAAACAAATTTACATTATGGAACCAAGTCCCATCTGTACAACATGATCCTTAAATGACTTCGGTGGCATTCCTTTTGTCAAAGGATCTGCGATCATCAATTCAGTGCTTATATGCTCAATGACCACTTTATTTTCCTTAATGCGTTCCCTTATGGCTAAGTACTTAATGTCGATATGTTTACTTCGACTGCCACTCTTATTATTCTTAGCCATAAAGACAGCAGCTGAATCGTCACAATATATCCTTAATGGCCTAGACACAGAATCTACAATTCTAAGGCCTGACATGAAACTCTTCAACCATACACCATGCGAAGTAGCCTCAAAACAAGAAACGAACTCTGCCTCCATCGTGGAAGTAGCAACCAACGTTTGCTTTCCACTCCTCCAAGATACAGCTCCTCCGGCTAGCATGAAAATATAACCTGAAGTTGATTTTCTCGAATCAACACAGCCAGCAAAATCTGAATCGGAGTAGCCAATCACCTCTAGAATGTTAGTTCGTCTATACACAAGCATGTAATCCTTTGTACCTTGAAGGTACCTCATCACTTTCTTTGCAGCCCTCCAGTGGTCAATGCCTGGGTTACTCTGATATCTTCCCAACATTCCCACAGCAAATGCAATGTCAGGTCTTGTGCAGACCTGAGCATACATAAGACTTCCGACAGCTGAAGCATAAGGAATGTTGCTCATTTGAACTTTCTCGAAATCATTCTTTGGACATTGGTTTAAACTGAACTTTTCACCCTTCACAATGGGTGCTACACTTGGTGAACAATCTTTCATCCGAAATCTGTCTAAGACTTTATTGATATAGGTTTCCTGCGATAGTCCCAAAATGCATCGAGATCTATCCCTATGGATCTTGATGCCAATGACATAAGATGCCTCACCCATATCCTTCATATCAAAGTTCTTAGAAAGGAATTGTTTCACCTCATATAGAAACCCCTTATCATTGGTTGCAAGAAGGATATCATCCACATACAAAACAAGGAAACAAATCTTGCTCCCACTAACCTTCTGGTATATACATTGATCCATGATGTTCTCTTCAAAACCAAATGAAGTGATGACATCGTGGAATTTTAAATACCATTGACGGGAAGCCTGTTTCAAACCATATATGGATTTCTTGAGTTTGCACACCAATTGCTCACCATCACTAGAGGAGAATCCTTCAGGTTGTTTCATATAAACTTCTTCCTCTAGATCACCATTAAGGAATGCCGTTTTCACATCCATCTGATGTAACTCAAAATCAAAATGAGCTACTAATGCCATGATCACACGAAGGGAGTCCTTTTTAGATACAGGAGAAAAAGTCTCAGTGTAATCTATACCTTCCCTTTGAGTGAATCCTTTAGCAACGAGTCTTGCCTTATGTCTCTCAATATTACCTAATGAGTCTTTCTTTGTCTTGAAGACCCATTTGCATCCAATGGCTTTTACACCATCAGGCAACTTGACAAGATCCCAGACTCCATTAGATGACATAGAGTTCATCTCTTCTTTCATGGCATCATACCACAAGTTAGATTCCTTACAACTTATGGCTTGTGAAAACGTTTCTGGATCATTTTCGGCTCCTATATTGTAGTCAGACTCTTGTAGATATACAATATAGTCACTAGGAATGGCTGATCGCCTTACTCTAGTAGATCTCCTTAATGCTGGTTCAACATTCTCTTGAGGAGGATGTTGATCAGCTGGCTGTTCAACTGGATCTACTACTTCTTGATCAGCAATCTGTGGAACTTGAATGACTGGCTGTTGTTCAACACGCGTTTGAACTGTAGCCGTGTCACGTATAACAATCACTCTATCATATGAAGTGGAAGCTTGAGCATCTGTATGATCTTTCTTTGGAACGGTGTTCCAGGATCGATCGCTCCCACTGATCAAGTCATTCTCAAGAAATTTCGCATTCCTTGATTCCACAAACCTAGTGGTATGTGATGGACAATAAAATCTGTATCCCTTAGACCGTTCAGCATATCCAACGAAATACCCACTAATGGTCCTTGGATCTAGCTTCTTTTCTTGTGGATTATAGACTCTTACTTCAGACGGGCATCCCCAAACGCGTATATGTCGCAAACTCGGTTTCCAACCTTTCCATAACTCGAATGGTGTCTTTGAGACAACCTTGGTTGGAACTCGGTTTAATATATACACAGCCGTCTTAAGAGCTTCAGTCCACAAGGACCTAGGAAGCTTAGAGCTGCTAAGCATGCTCCGCATCATATCCAACAATGTTCGGTTTCTTCTTTCCGCCACACCATTTTGATCTGGAGAACCGGGCATAGTATATTGGGCAACTATCCCATGTCCTTGAAGAAACTTTACAAATGGACCAGGCGCTTGTCCATCTTCGGTGTATCTACCATAGTATTCACCACCTCTATCAGATCTCACTATCTTTATTTGCTTACCACATTGTTTCTCTACTTCTGTCTTAAACACCTTAAAGGCATCTATAGCTTCATGTTTGTTATGAAGTAAGTAGAGATACATATATCGTGAGTAATCATCAATAAAAGTAATGAAATACTTTTGACCATACGCGTCTATGTCTGGACTACAAATATCTGTATGTATGATCTCTAATATGTCTGAACTCCTCTTGGCACCTTTCTTTGACATATTGGTCTGCTTTCCCTTTATGCAGTCCACACAAGTGTCAAAGTCAGTGAAATCTAGAGTACTAAGTACCCCATCATTCACTAGTCTCTTTATTCTCTTAATAGAGATATGACATAATCTACGGTGCCACAACATAGAGGAATCTTCATTCATAACACATCTCTTAATGCCAGCATTATCTTGAACATGCATAGAAGTATAAGAAGTTTTGTCTTGTAAATTAATTTTGAAAAGACCATTTGACAATATACCATTTCCAATAAGTTCAGATCTATAAAACAAACTAAATATAGTGTCTAAAAAATTAAAGGAAAATCCCAATGGTACAAGCCTTGAAACTGAAATTAAATTCCTAGAAAAACTAGGAGTATAAAATGTCTTTTCTAATTTTAAAACAAAACCACTAGATAAAACTAAATTGCATGTTCCGACAGCCTCTACATGTGAGCGCATCTTGTTGCCTGTATAGATGCACTGCTCACTTCCCACTGGCTTCCGTAGGCCTTGCAATCCCTGCAAGGAATTAGTGACATGGATTGAAGAACCAGAATCAATCCACCATGTGTTATGTTCAACGTCAACCACATTAGATTCATAACAGACAAGTGAGAATTGAGTACCTTTTTTGTCAAGCCATCTATGATATTTAGGACAATCCTTCTTTATGTGCCCCTTCTTTTTACAAAAGAAGCACCTGGATTCCTTCTTGATATCAGCCTGAGCAGACAGTTTGCCTTTTCCCTTATTATTGGCTTGGCCCTTGTTCTTCCTTTGAGTTGCCAGATGCACACTCTCTCCCGCTTCCATAGCAAGCCTTCCTTCTTCCTGGACACATATGGTCATCAATTCATTGATGGACCACTTATCCTTATGTGTGTTGTAGGATATCTTGAAAGGTTCATATTGATATGGAAGAGTGTTGAGGATGTAGTGCACAAGGAAGGTTTCAGACATCTCAACCTCAAGTGTCTTCAGCTGAGCCGCTATATCCCTCATTTGCATGATGTGCTCACGCACACCATGAATTCCAGTGAGCTTCATGGATGAAAATTTCATTATAAGAGTGCTAGCCAAGGCTTTATCGGATGTAGCAAACTGCTCATCAATTGCCTTCATCAGAGCTCGCACGTTGTCATATTGCTCCAATGAACCACGTATGCCAGCCGAGATTTTCGTCTTAATGAACATTATGCAGAGGCGATTAGATCGCTCCCACTTTTCATAACGGTCCACGTCATCTGGCTAGCTGGTCTCCGTAATGGCAGGTGGTTCATCCTTACGGATAGCCAGGTCAATGTCCATGATTCCTAAATGAAGAAGAATTCTCTCCTTCCACACTTTATAGTTGTCTCCCTTAAGTTCGGGAATGTCACACTGGAAATCAGAGTAACTCACAGTTTGCATAGCTGCATAATAAAACATACATGCTTATGTTACCAAATTGAGGCTACAATACTTTATGACATGTTTACCAATGTAAATCATGCATTAAAATATTAATCAAATGACATAAAAATTGCCTGTGGGCTAAATTTTTAACTCAAACAGATTCATATATCCTTATGATGACGCTATTAAAATTATATGCCCTTTTCTTAATTCCTGTGGGTAAATTAAGAAAGATAATTTGATACATCATCCTAACCAATCATATTAAATATAATAAAAATTTATGTGGGATAAAATTTATTATAGTACATATGATTAATCACAATTTAATGTCTTTTTACCATATGTGATTTAAACATCTTTCATAATTTTTGCATAATTAAAGATGCTGTGGCTACTCTTTAATTATTCAAAAATTAAGTACATATATCACAAGACATTTATTCTTAAATTTTTGCTCATAAAATAAATTGCGATTACCTTAAGCAATAAATAACTATGAACAAAGAACCATAATTTATGTACAAATTTCATTATGTATATATTAAAATTATACATTCAAAAATATAATTTAGCACATTATTGCACAAAATTAAATGTACTAAATTATTTAACTTAATATTGGATGCATAATTTTAAATCACAAATTATACATAATGAATACTATATGCACATAAATTTACAAAATTATATCCACACAATTACTGTATAATATTCATAACAAATACCAAAAAATTATGAATATTCAAAATTTTAAATTTTTCATAAATTATTCCATAGTATGAAAAATTTCATAAAAATATTAAAATTGTGGATATTATGAAAATTTTATAAAAAATTATAAAACTGAAAATTTTTAAGAAATTTTCCCCAAAAATATCACTTTATAAAAATCTGGAAAAAATCAAAAAAATTTTTTTTTTAATTTTCTGCATATCGAAAAACGACATGTCGTTTTGGTCATTAAGACAAAACGACGTGTCGTTTCATTGCTTGAAAGTCAGCCCTTTTACTGTCCAAACGACATGTCGTTTGGTCCTTAAAGGTCCAAAACGACTTGTCGTTTTTCAGCACAGAAACGAGCCTTTTTGCTCACAAAACGACATGTCGTTTTGGCTGTCCCAAATCCAAACAACATGTCGTTTCAGGTCGTCTTCAACCTCTGAACGGGTCGTCTCGACCCGGCTGACCCGAACTCTGATCCGGTTTCAGACCCTGCTCGTTTTTCACCATCCGGACACCAATTTTGACATTTCAAATTGCAGAATTCATAAAAATCTAATGCCTAAGTGATTTCTAATCTTAGTTTCAATTAAGAAACTCTAAAAATCAAAACCCAAAAATCAAAAAAAGTTTCCACCGTGCGCCCAAAACACGGTGAATATTTTGCATATTTTCCAGTTTTTTAAGCAAGACAAAGGTCGTTTTACGGCTCTGATGTCAAATTTAAAACATATAAAATCAATTCAAGCATGCTATAAACTGTATGCATATCAAAAATTGAAAAAACAAAAACAAAAATGTGTAAAAAATATGTACTTTCAGCCATTGCCTCCTCTGTATAACTGTAATTGTGGTTGTCTTCTTGATGCTTCCAAGCCCTCTCAAAAACTCAATTGATGGTGTTGGTTTTTGAAAAGAGTTTTCTGAACTTGGGGACCAAGTTTTCTTTTTACAGATAATAAGAACGTGATTTTTTTGTTATAAAAATATATATCTATCAATTCCTTCCATCAATGAAACTATATATATATATAGTAACAGAAAATTTCAGTTACCAAAATTGGTTTAATGAAAATAAATATGAGGCCATTTATAAATAACCGTTACACAATTAAATTGGTTTCAATTTTTAAAACCGTTACAATTAAATTAAAAGAAATAACGGTTACAGATTATACATAATCTTGCACTTCACGCGTTAGTTATATTGAAATTATGCACCAAAAAGTCAAACATATAGTTTTTATTATAAGAATGAATTCTTACAAATAGAATGATCTGCTAGGGTGAAGAAAAATATATGAATCTAACAAGATCGGTCAAAAAAAGTTGATTCGTATATTGAAAAAAATTGAGGTATTAATACATATTTTCACCAGTTCTCATTTGATCCATAATTTGTATATCTCAAGTCGCTGTGCAATTTATTGTTTCCTTCGATTATGCAAATTATTGATACCACTAAATCTAAGAAAATGCGCAAATAATGACTTGGCCATAAAAAAGAAGCAATTGATTAGAAAACACTGATGACACCTCAAAAAAAAAAAAAGGGAGCAAATATAGGGAAGAAATTCTTGCTATTCTCCGCAAAGCAAAGCTTATCTAAAAGAAGAAAGAGAATTATTCATGAAGGAAATACAATATACACCCACCAAAATAAATAAATAATTACGAAAAATTAAAATAAAAAGAGAAAATTAGCATAACAACTGCTCCCTTTAAATCAGGGCCAAGCCAAAAACTCAGCTCCAACTATGTACACAAGAGGAGAGGATTTTGGAATCATTATCCTCAGTTCGATTATATACAAACATACCATTTTTCTTAAAGTTGATGAATTTGGGTTTTGAACCCTCTCCATTTACAAATTCACAGTTTTTTTTATATTTTTTGAATAACTAAAAATTCACAGTTGCTTTTTTTTTTTTTGCAAAAAATAATTAAAGATAGGGATTAATATGAGACGAGTAGTCCCTGATCCCAGCTCCTTCCCATCCCATCCACTCCTCCCACATGTCGTAATCTCGATCGTTCATTCCTCTCATCGGCTCATCAATCCCTTGATCGTATTCGTACTGTTCGTATATGTCCTGTGTCGTAGATTCTCCTCTCAAATTGCTCATCACAATCTGCGCAGATTTATCACATATCAGCCAAAACAATCTTATTTTTATCCCAAAAAAAAAAAAAGAGTCAGAAGATATGAGTACTCACATCATATGTTTCATTGATTCTGTGAAATTGCACTCCACAATTGCTTCCTCTGCATACATCAGGATGATACTGCAAAATCCAAGGGAAAAAACTCGTATTTTTAGAAAAAGATACCCTAAAAATCTTCATTTTTTTTAACTTTTTAAAGAAAGAATATGGAATCGGAGAAACAAAGAACATTTTTTTTATTTCATTTAAAAAAAAAAGAGAGAGAAAAAAACGAATGAGAGAAATTCATCAAAATCTGACCTGCAAAGCAAGATGTCGGAAAGCCTTCTTGACCTCAGATTCAGAGGCACCAGGTTCGATCCTTAGAGTCTTGTACGGATCCATTACAGAGGAAGATAAAGACGCTTTACAAACCCTAACTCTGTTCTTCATCTTCTTCTTGTCGGTCTTGATCGGAATCCATGACGATCCATTACCACCAACAACTCCAGCAGTAGCAGCAGCCGCCATCGCAAAACCGGATCAGAAATCTCAAGAATCTCTCGAATCAAATCCCAAAGCACTCAAAAACCAAACCCAAAGAGGGAGAGAAAAAGGAAAAACTATTTGGTCGCTTCAAAGAAGGGAAAAGGCACCCACTGAATGATTGAACGTTGAAAAGAAAGATGTAATGAAGAGAGAGGATTCCTAAAGAAGGGAAAAGGGGTCGAATTTATAGATTTGAAATTGAGGTAAAAAAAAAAGAAAAAAATTGAGATGCGCTAGAGTCCTTATCCAATTGGGCCTGTTTTGCGGTGGCGTGTCATGTCTTTTTTTGGATTTTAAAGCGAAAGATAAATAAATAGACAGAGAAAGAGAGATGAAGGTTTATTGCCGTGCTTATCTGTAACGTTACTTCTTTTTATCTTTAAATTTTAATTTTGTATAATTGGTCCTAGTCATATTAGGAGACTCTTTTTTTGGATTATTCCTTTTGTATTTCGGTTTATTGCTTTCCTCCTTTCGTGTGTGCATATACATGTTTAAAACTTTTATTTCGTTTAACGGTTTCAAGTTTTCTATTTTATTTTTAGTCCTTTTGATTCTTAGTTTTTTTACTATTTTAATTGTTATTCAGGCGTCAATTTTATCAACTCTGTATTTTCTTTCAAATTTGTTTTTTTTCCCCTAATTTGATAACGGTTGCATCATTTTCTTCATGGAACTCATTGAAGGCTAGGGTTAAAAAAAACAGATTTTTTTATTTTCATCTTCAAAGAAAATAGGTTTTGACCAGGGTTGAAAAGACAAAAATGCCAAACTTTTGGGGCTAAAATTACAAAATCATAATGAACTTGGATACTATAAAATATAATAACATTGCTATACGACACCACCGATAGTATTAAATACCATATATTAATAAAAAGTAGATTTTATAATATAAGACTTATGTATAAGGTTTATCTTTTGTATTAAGTATGATACTTAACATTGATTTAATATTGATGATACTTTTGAGTATTTTTAAATATAATAAGAGACCTAAAATTGAATTCTCAATCAGATTCAGAGATAGAATTTATCAAAGGTGTGAACTTCACACACGTGGCGTGGATGATAATAAATGTATACATTTACCTCGTGGCTCGTAAATTATGTGGAGAGAATGAAATGTTTTCGTTAGTCACTGTAAATAAAGTAGCCAAAAGAGTGGTTTAAATTATTTTTTTATATTTAAAGATTTTAAAATATAAAAATTTTATATTTTAAATTTTTATTATTATATAAAAAATTTTATAATATTTATAACTTGGACCAATAATATAAACTATTGTTTTAAACCACCTAAAAGCCCATGGCTTTATTGCTTTTTTTTTTTTACAATATATTATTAAAAAAAAAAAGATTGTGGGTGTTGGTAGCAGTCTGAATGATGAGTGGATAAGGTGACTTATAAGGACTCGATCCACGCGGATCCCCGCATGTAAGCCACGTGTTTCATACGTTTTTGGTCCTAGTTACACACAAAATCAGAGCGTTAACTAGATTAAAGACCAGGTCGCTTCGCATATAAGCCACGTGTTTGATATTTTTTTTATACGTTAATTCAAAAAAATACATTAAATTTTTCAATCTTATCAAATATATATATTTACATAAATTTATACTTAATCTGAATTAATAGTTGATTTTTTTTTAAATAACTAAATTATCCTTAAAAAGAAAAAAAAATTAAAACTTAAAAAATAAGAAAAAACAAAAGCAAAAACACATAAAACATTTGTTTTAAGAGTATTTTATACTTTTTTTAATCAAAAACCTTAGCATAAAATTTATAAATTTATACATTAAATATAATTTAAAGTTATCAATTTGAGAAATAAAAATTAAAAATACATCATTTAAATAAATTTAAAATATAAGATATAAAAAGATGAATAACTTTTTATTCTTTGATAAGGACTTGGCAATCTTTTTTATTTTTTTCTACGATAAAATACTATAAAATAAATAATTTCTCATTTTTTCATTGACAGGAAACGTAGAAGGCTCATCTTTTGAATCTTGAATGGCTATTATTGTTTGAATTCATTTAGATACGCCAGCTTGAAACCCCATTGACAAAGAAAAATAATATTAAAAGATTAGGGCAACAATTGGGTGGCACGGATGTAAAGTATTTCATCAGTGTGGCACAAAAGACAAGTATTTATGACATGGCAATACATAGGGACTAAACAAACAAAACATAAGTACCATTTTATAAAATGCTGACGTGGCTGTGCCTAAATTGCAAATCTTTTTTGTGGTGAGGAACACGAAGTGGCCCTCTCTCTCTCTCTCTCTTTTTTCAAATAAACGATTTTCTCTGCATTTATCTCGTGGATCTCTTGAATTTAATTTTATAATGGAGAATGTTGATTTTTTTTCTAGAAAAAATTAACTGCTGTTATAACTTACAAGCGGTTTATTTGAAGCATTGAACAACTTAGCTAAGTAATTTTCTTTTCTTTACTTTTTCTTTTTTTTTTTTTTTGGGAAAACTGGATGAGTACCTTATTTACGGGTTTCAGACGTGAAATGCATGTAAACCACCCCTTTTTTTTTATGGGTCAGTCCTATAATTTAAGGTCTGCACTTTCTCCCTTACTTGTTCATAAGAATTTATATTTGCAAAATCCTCGTCGATCAAAAAGGTTAAAAAATTATTATTTCAACAATTGTACAGAAAATGTATAGATACAGACTTGAGTACAAAAAAAAAAAAAAAAAAAAAAACTTTTTAACAAATTCTACTTGAAAAAAGATAAAAAAATAATAAATACAGAATATTTTAAGGTGATAAATGAATACTAATTATGTAATGACCGAAAAAATCCAGAAATTAATAAGTATGATTAATTGAGGATTTTTCCATAATTACTCAGCTAAGTACTTGAGAGAGTATAAGTTGAGCATTTATTAGCACGTAAATTTGAAGGTTTTACTAGCCATAAGACCTTAGAAATAAATAATGTTGTGAATGCATAAATTTATGTGCTTTATTTATGAAACATGTAACAATGTAATGTTATGATAGTACATTAAAATAATTGAAAATAATTATTTAATGTGCTAAATTAAAAGTTTATGATTTATTGATTTAATGTACGAGCCAAAGAAATGATTTTTATAAGAATCTCAATTAGAATGTTTAAATTGGGATTACTTTACAAAAAGTGAAATTTCTAACTTACTATGATGATGTGAAAAATTCCTATATGATGTCAGTTCAGTAAAAGAAACCCAGATCAAAAGTGATCCTGAGCTCCATGCCATAATTTAGAAAATGGTGAGCACCAAGTTCAAATATGCAAGATTTATGACATGTTTTACTAAGATTCATCTCGAAATTTATAAAGATCATAAAATAAGATAAGAATTTTAAGAAAATTATAAAGATTATTGGAAGTTCAAGAATTTCAATATTTTGAATGTGTATAGTTAATTATTATACACATTAATAATTACGTAAAGTTTATTATTATTATTGTAAAGACAATAATAATAATAACAATTGTCATAGTAATAGTAAAGAAGAAAAATGGCGTTGATGGGGTCCACAAATGTTAATCTATTGCTAAGTTGTGGAACCATAAACAGCTCTTTACGAGAAATAGTTCAAGTTATATCCGTAAAGCACGAAATTGTGCTAAGTTGGGAATTTTAAATTAAATTGACTTTTAGATAGTCAATTTAATTTACAAAACTTTTACAAAATTACAACTATTGTTTTCATAATCAAATTTGAAGTTTACAATATGAAAATTTCTAATGAGAAGTATATGTTATAAATTTTAAAGTTTTAAAAGTAAAATAATAAAAAAATAATAATTATTATTATAATAATAAAATATTTATATTGAGCAAAGTTTTAAATATATAACATTTTCTTAAAATACATACATATGTATATATACACATGTATAAATATGGATACAGTTGTAAAAATAGTTAATAATCTGTTTTGAAGACAAATGTATCAAAGTTTATTGTACCAAAATTTAAATCACAAAATCCATATAGTATGGATAACTTTTATGAAAATGATTTTTATGACAGTATGAAGATGTTTATACGGCATTGATACAACAAGAAAAATTAAAATTTATGTAATATTTTAAAGAATAAAATATTACAATTTTAAAAAAGTACAGTTATGTCTATAAAAAAATTTCAAGTTTACGGATCAAACTTGATATACCCGACATAACACAGTTTAGACTGTGTAGATACAAAGTTGTCTATAAATAGGTGGACTATAAAAAAAAAAAAAAAAAAATCAGACCAATCAAACCGGCCACACACTCTCTCTCTACTTTCTCTCTCTACTCTCTCTCCTCAAACTCAGTCCAAGATCCGACCTCCATTTTTGACACCTCCTACACCATCGGGAAGATATGGAGAAGCTGAGTCCGACGGTGTGCTGTGCCACCCACAACTCCACCGAAGGAGACCACACGCGCCGACCAAAGCGGCGGAAAAGCCCAATCTTTCCGACGTGATTTCTCCTCTGTCTGACCTCCGATTGACACGATCTTGGTGTCAACGGACTCAGAACGAAGAGACAAAGAGAACGGCACCGATCACCCAGCTCGATTTCAGCTGTAACAAAATGACGGAGCTGCCCTATTCCCACCGCCGTGCCACCACCCGATCTTGCCGTCACCGACGTCGTTGATCGACACCGCCCGGACCAAAGAATCAGAGGGTGTCGGTGAGCAAAAGCCCTCACTCAATTCCACCATAGCCCAGCCCAATGCCGGAGTTCTAAAGCAGCCGTCGCCGACCGTCGTGGGTGAGATGGACTTCGCCACTTCCGACGAAGTTGAACCAAATTAAGGGCACGATCATGTTCAGACGGTTGAGAGGAGCAAAATGCCTGAATCAATTGGTTGAAATCATCACCGGTGGCCGGAGATCGAAGACCGCCGCTAGCGCTGCCGCAGAAGCCACCGTCGCCGCCGTTCCTGGCCACTAAGCCTCGAATTGGTTGGGGGAAAATGCTCAGAAGGTCAAGAGGAAGAAAATCAACTCCTCAATTTCACAAAATGGCCGCCGATTGCCGGAGATCCACGACTTGCCGCCTAACGCCGCCGTAAGGAGGTCGAGCCACCGTTCCACGCCATGTCGAGCCCCACCATTAGAGGGGAAACGCTCAGAGTGCTACGGGGAACAAAACCTCTAACTCAATTTCACGGTAGCACCGCCAGATATAGGAGATCAGAGTCTCCACTTTTTGCCACCGACTTGGAGCTTCGATCCGCATGGTTAGAGGCCGAATTGGGTAAAATTAACACCACCATTGGACTCAGAAGGGTCGACTTAGGGGGGGTAGGCTCAAGCTCAGCCCCCAACGGAGCCAATCGCCGCCAGTCAACGGCGGTCAACCGTTGGTCAACGGCCACTTTGAGTTTTTGTGATCTGGACCTCCGATCAAAGATCCGAGACCACCTCCCGACTCGTTTCGAAGCTTTGAACGCGATGGTGACCTCCATTCAAGCTAATTCCACTCTAAAAAAAAATCATCTAGTACCGATTACACGTAGATCGAGGCAACTCAGACTACAGTAACGGAGTCTAGAATGATGGTTTCAGCAATAATAAATCTCCATGGATCATGCCTAGCCATCCACAGTGGTCCGAGGAGCACTGCTGAGGATGCAACGTAGACTGTGGATACAACGAGATGCAACTGGACCCGCACAGCTCAGAGTCCAGGTAAGTAGGAATTTCGCCTACAGTATGAATAGTTTTAAAAATAATTAATTTTCAATATTTTCATAAAATTTATAAAAATGCATGATCAATGATTATTACACTGTTATAAGTTATGATGTGATATGTTATGTTATGACATGATGTGAAATGCTATAATGATGATGATGATATGATTAATGTGTGATGTATGCAATATATAAATTATATTATTTAATCACCTTCAAGTCAAGTATGATTATGATTCACGATTCATATATGATTATGATTTACGATTCATGAGTTACGAAATTGTGATGTCATGTAGTATTAAGTCATGCTGCATACACACAATAAGACAAGTGAAAGTTATGAGACAAGTTAAGGGTGTTGTACCAACCTCCCCCCACGGGGAGGCTCCATGTTAAAGAAATGAATGATCTTGGTGTCGTTGGGACCTCGCGAACCCTAACGTCCCAAGACTCACGTGCAACCGGTACGATCACTCGGGCCCAAAGTAAGAAGATAAGGTACAACTTAAATAATTAAGCATAAATCAAGTTGATAAGCAAGCATAAAATGCTCATGCATAATTTTATTAAAATGATTTTTAATTATGTTTTGCGAGATTAATTTCCTACTTGCTGAGCGAAAGCTCATTTAAGTATGTTCATGCTGTAGGTAAGAAAAACCTATCAGCGACACTTGATGGGCAGTGGTGAGTGGCGGACGAATGCTGAAGATGGGAATGGATACCGCTCACGCAATGTAATATTTTCGCATTAGTATTTTACGAATTTATGCATGTTTTATTTTACGAAATTTCGTATGTTTATACCTTACGAAAATCATATGCATATGAATAAGTAAATAATTTAAGTAATTATGCTTTAAAAGCCGAGCTTGTGATTATACAACCTTGGCCCAGAGGATTTCAAAGTTTAAAGATGTTGCAATAAACGATGCAACAAATGCACAAAATTTGTAGGAAAGAAAATTATAAGTTTATATGGAATTACAAAGGATTATTGGAGTTTTACATTAAGTTAAAAAAAAAAAAGAATTTTATGAAAATGTTTCTATGAAATTATTACGAAAGTTTTAAAGAAAACCTTTAAGAAATTAGTATCTTAAACTTAAAGTTTAAGTTATAAGAAATCATGTTTTGTTTTGTTTAAGAAGGTTTACCTTTAAGAAAATAATATGATATTTCTAAGATGTTAAAATTATAAGCAACAATATATAATAATTGCTAAGAAAGTTTTAGAGAGCATTTAAATGAGATTTTATTTTAATATTTAATTTAAAGTTGTCTTGAAAATAGTTTTATCTAAATTGAGAAATGTCTTTAAAGTAATACTTGCTAAATAATTACTCTTATGTTTTAAAAGGAAAAGTTCAAGAAAATTACTATGGTTATGTTTTAAGAAATTAACGATATGAATTATGTCAAGGATCATGCTTTTAGAAATTATAACTATGTTAAGACGTAATGCTTATTATTACGTTATTATCACGTTTGAGAATTTTATATATTACGTTAGGTTTACGCAATAAAGTTTTGAGAAATGATTATTATATCTTTTAAGGTTATATGTTAAAAATTCTTTATCAATAAGAATTCGTTTGTTATTAAGATTTGAAAAATAGTTATTACTTCTTCTAAGGTTTCATGTTAAGGATTCCACAACAAGAATCCATTTAAAAAAAAAATTATTCCAAATTTATCTACCTTATTTGTAAGTAAGTTTAAATTTATGAGCATGTTTAAGTTAAGTAACGGCCACGTAAGGACGGGTTGTTACAAATTGTATCTTTAGTTAACAAATATAAAATAATTTATGGTCTTGAAAAAAAAATCAACATATATCATGAGAAGAAAAATGACTATGTGAATGGGTTAGGTGCACTAAAATTATCAAATTAAGATGCAGCTAGAAATTGTAAATTTTTTTTAATAGGCTGGGATAAAATATCTTGTCGATATTTTTTTTAAAAAAAAATCAATATTGTATTGTATTATATTAAACATTAGATTTTTTTTTTCAAATTTTGTTAAACGCATATAAATTTTAAGATCAATCTCACTTGTTTTCCCCAATCTTTAAGGTCATTAATACTTTGCTCTATAAATTTTTAACTCTCACCTTGTTCACTAAATTTTGAATTAGTCCCACTTAACACCATTTATATATTAAAATCGTTGTCAAAAAAAAAAAAAAAAAAAGAGGCCATTAGGTTCACTTGACATCCTGTGTTAAAATTTAGGTTAGAAAATCTCACCCATTCTCTCTCTCTTTCTTTTTTTTTTTTTTCATTATGTTTTTAAGGGAAACTATAAGCGGGAATTCAAGGATGGATATTGTTGAGATGTTTATGATCATATTTATATTTTAAAGTCTTGATATGAATACAAGAGGAAGGACTTTTCTTCTAAGATATCCGTAAAATATCCACAAATATTTATAATATTAGTGAATATTCATAAAAATCTAGAAAAATTTCTAAAACTTTCCACAAAATATCCAAAAAAGAAGGCAAAATTTACTTTTTTTGCACAAAAATCAATTTTGAATTTTTTGATTATTTTTCAATAAAATATGACTTATATTTTGTACCCAAAAACAATAAAAAAGTATTTATTAAGACTTATATAATCTTTAAGTAATTTTTACTTTTAAAATAAAAATTTTGTGACTCCTTTATAAAGCCTATGTCATGTCACATGTAGATGCACGTATTATATTTTTATTATTTATCGTTCTTCATGGAACATATAAATTTTGTTACGATTCCGACAACACTAAGATGATGATGATGATGGTGATGAAGGCGACGATGATGATGGTGGGGTGGCGATAATGATGATAGGAACTATGGGAGAAAAGAAAGTACAATGTCTAGTCAATATTCTTAGTCCATACACTAGAAAAAAAGTGTTTACGCATGCTATATAAGAAGAAGATCATGGTTATAGGGCAATAGGTGAATGTATTGGGGCAATTAAAAGATAACTCAAATGAGTCAAATTGATAGGGATTTTATTGCCTTGAGTTTTGATTCCATGAGTTTAGCAACTAACCAAAGTTCTTATAGTTATAATATTTCTTATATTTCTCAAACAAGGACGAGTTTAGAAGTACCAAACTAAGATGGTTTTTTTTATATACTTGTCTATCCTCCATCACAAATTAGAGTTGAGATGTCGTTAAAACTCCATGAAAGCTACTCATCAAGTTAGATATATAAACAATATCCAATTTATGATTTAATATTGGGAAGAGATCAATAAACATACATGTGGTACATTTCAATAATTACCTCTAAAACTATTCAAGGATAATATTCTAGTAGATTTATTGTTTAGATCAAGATTGGAACTTGCATAATGTTTTCTAAACGACTGGAAGCTCCTTTTGATGTTGAAGACACTTAAAATTTGTGTATATTTTATTACGTTTGGCGATATTTTTTATGTACTCTAGTATATTATTATACTTTGTTTGTAATAAGCATGTAAAATAATATTAGAATCATAAGCAATTATATTAATGATGGTATCATTTTATAGTAAGCAATAGAACTCTCATATTATATCAAAATTGTATTATTTATATTATTAGTTTTGTTCAAATTAAATAATATTGATTATTTTATCATTGTACAAAGATGAAATAAAAAATTACAATTTTTTCTCATGATAATTTTTTTTTTTTCTGAATATCTATCGACATCGATCATATACATGAATTTATCCGTAAATCAAACCCTTAATAACATCGACGACATTGATATTTTCAGGTTTGAGCGGGAATCATTCAAAAGATAAAAGGTGGAGTGGAACATTTTAAAAATTTGAAGCAAAATAGGAATGACTTTAAAATTGAGAGACACAAGTGAGAATAATTCTAGTTTTTATAATACTTTCGGAGGCACATAATACCAGTATGAATAACTATCATAGAACTTTTTTTTTTTTTTTTTTCATTAGAATCATAAGAACATCCTTAAAGCATCCCTATTTTCTTTCATTTTTTCTCATTTTCATCCTTGGACTAAACCTACTGCAATCCATTTTCTATGGTAAGTGGTAGCTGAGGCACGGTCCGGGGGACCTTATAAAACCAGTCCCTTGTTTTCTTTTAGAGTAGTTGGCTCAATGAATTTCAAATTTGGACTTTGATCAAATGGTGTATTTGCCAATTGGTTTAAAACTCTCTTAGACATTATAAACATAAACCAACGGCGTGACTTTGCTTCTCTCCACTTGATTTTCCTTTTCCACACCGTGCCAAAGATCACATTTGAGCTATTAATATGTTTGATTGGGACCTTTGAAGAAGCAATAATCTCATGCATTCTATCTCATAATATCTAATTGTAAGCACCTGTGCGCGTTACCATCACATGGGAGATTTCAGAGAAAGCTCCAATCAACAAGCTGAGGGATATCAATATAGAAGATTTCACAGCATGATTTTGTTTTTTTTTTTTTTTTTTTAAATTTCAAAATGAGATATTTCCAATGTATGTTGGTTGTAAAATTGTACCGTTATAAAAGCTATCAATATCTTCTATCAAAAATATATATAGCTATAAATATCTTAAGAAAATCTACTCTTAATAAAAAAAATATGTATATATATATATAATGATGGGTAGGAGTGATGTTATAATCAGATCAAGTTCCTATTGGCTATTTCAGAGTAAACTTAAACGTACATGTTAAGTTAGGTGAATTAGTCTTAAAGGTCCTGGCCTTAAAACATTTCCAGATATCTCAATCTTATGAATTAATTTTTTGTTTTTGACACAGAGGGTAATGCTACATGTGTCAGTTTTCACAGCAACAAATGATGCAAAAGTATGGTGTCAAATTGATTAAATAAAATGTACAAAATTAATTCAAATATATTTACTCATCATATTTTACAAATCAAATATCACGTAATCAGAGATTGTAGGCATAACCTAGTGTAACACTATATCTGACTCTATTATAAGGTGTAAAATTTGAATTCTTTCACCCAAGTATAATATATATACATATAAGTCATATACATATATATTTTATGTATATATATCACGGTTTTTTTTTGTTGATATGTATATATCACATAGTTTAGTAACCATGACTTTTATCTCAGAGCATCATGCTGTCGCTTGGAAAGACAAACTGCTGGATGAGCCAACCATAATGAAAGCAAAGTAGATCCTTGAGTCAAATTTAGAATTAATATCACTAAGGCCAAAAGAGTGGTTAGGTGAATATTACTTGCTTCTAGAAGCTAAATCAGGAGACAAAACATATTCATTCTACCACCATTTCCCTAGTGACCTTAGCAATCAATAGCACTTGCAACCCCATTTTCCCCATTATTCTCCTGAAGCATCTTGTTAAAATTTCTTGGCTTTTCCATGGCTGTAGAGGCCAAGTTTTGTCAAATCCCTCTTCTTTCCGCATTTCCATGTTCTTCTCATTTGGCGAAGAGTGCAAGTCTAGTTTGATCGTGTTATGGGTTTGATTTTCCTTTTTCAATTATTTTTAAATTTTAATTTTATTTTATTTGCATACTTTAAGAGTCCTTATATAATCTCCAATAACATTATAGAAATATGCATTTGGAGTTCATTATAAGAGTGATCAATGTTACAGAGCTTTCTATCAAAATAGATTTTTTTGCTCAAGTGCTTGAGTTAGGATAAGGCAGAATCTTTATGTCATCCCAAATCTGACGTTGTTATGATACCATGGGATTCTCTTCTAGTCGTCTACACAAAGTCCAGTCAGCCAACTTAATTTTTCACCACCCTGTTTATTTGTTTATTTATTTTACAGTATGAAGAATGGACCTATTTAAAATGCTTCAACAATCAAAATCTATCCATTGTTCAAAGTGTTGCTGGTATGGAACGAAATCAATCCAACAAAAAAGAGAAAAAAGAGGAAAGGGTAGTGCCCGGGCGCCGTAGCGCCAGTTTTGGACGCCGCGGCTCCCTCCCAGAATCAAACCAGCGCCGCGGCGCTAGAGATCTGCCCTTTTGCAATTTTTTGCTGCAGTCAGTATTTTTTGAAGGCCCAAAATGTGTTGCTACTATGATTTTCTTAATAAAAGTGTTTTTTCTCTTTTTTGGGTATTTAAATAGACATAAAGTGGCTATGGTTGAGAGTGTGCATTATTTTGTGAGTGTGAGAGCTTCATTGTTGAGAGAGAGAAAAATTCCAACAGAGGGTGCTAGATAGAAGAGAGATTTAGGAAACACAAATTGAGTGTATGTGGAAGAAATTTCTCTTGTAATTTGTATTCATCTCCTTTATCATAGTGGAATCTATAATGGCAAAAACAAGATGTAGTCTCAAATTTGAACGAACATGTATAAAAATTTGGTGTCTCTATTTTCTTCTTTTCTTCTTTCCTTTTCTACAATTATTCCTTCTTGTTGATCTTTAAAATTAAGAGGTGCCTAATTCCCCAACAACTAGTATCAGAGCAAAGGTTTGGGTCAATAACGATGATAGGAGAAGCATAGTCGGCTGCCGGTATTATCAAATTTGATGGTTTGGACTTTTCCTATTAGAGGATATAAGTGGAAGACTACCTCTATAGCAGAAAACTGCATTTGTCTTTGTGTAATAAGCCCGAAGGCATGAAGGATGAGGAGTGGACTCTCCTTGATAGACAAGTGCTGGGTGTGATTTTTTTGACTTTGTTAAAGAACGTGGCCCACAACATAGCAAAGGAGAATATTATAGCAGGGATGATGAAGGCTTTGTCAGACATGTATGAGAAGCCTTTGGCCAATAACAAGGTACACCTCATGAAGAAGCTCTTTAATTTAAAAATGCTTAAAGGTGCCTTGGTGGTAGAGCATCTGAATGATTTTAATACAGTTTTGAATCAATTGGTCTCGGTGGAGATTAAATTTGATGATGAGATCAATGTCCTAATCCTTTTGGCCTCGCTACCAAATAGCTGAGAATCCATGAGGGTGGCCATCACCAATTCAATTGGGAATGCAAAATTGAAGTTTGTTGATATCAAAAACTCTATTCTGATGGAGAAGTTAGCAGGAAGGATTTTGGTGAAGCCTTAACGTCGAAATCGGCCCATAATGTTGATAATAGGGGCAGGAAACTTAAAAGGCATTCCAACAGGGATAATGGCAAAAGAGACAAGTCGAGGAATGAGAGAAGTAAGTCAAGGAACAGTAAGAATGTAGAGTATTAAAATTGTGGAAAGACCGGCCACTTGAAAAGAATTGCAAGGCTCTGAAGATGAACGAAGACAAGAACAATGATGCTACAAACGCCGCCACTGAAGAGGCACAGGATGCCTTACTCTTGTCTGTTGACAATTCTTTTGAATCATGGATAATAGATTCAGGAGCATCATTTCACACTACTTCACATTGTCATATCCTGGAGAATTTCGTTGCCGAAAACCATGGTAAGGTTTACCTTGCTGATGGTGAACCTTTAGATATTGTTAGCATTGGAGATGTCAGTTTGAAAATGCCTAATGGATCTATGTGGAAGATTCAAAAGGTGAGACATATATCCAAACTAATACACAACTTGATTTCGATGGGGCAACTAAATAACAAAAGATCTAATGTGACTTTCAATTGTAGAGGTTGGAAAGTCACAAAGGGAGCCATGGTCATTGCTCAAGGACGTAAAACTAGAACTCTCTACATTAACTTTAGCTACAGAGATACCATAGCAGTCACTGACTTTACTGCTAATACTGAGTTATGGCATCATAGACTCGGTCACATGAGTGAGAAGGGAATGAATGTGCTTCACTATAAAGAAAAATTGCTGGGATTGAAAACTGTTGATCACAGTTTATGTGAAGCCTACATATTTGGCAAGCAAAAGAGAGTCAGTTTCTCAAAGATGGGTAAAGAGCCTAAGTCTAGGAAATTGGAGCTAGTTTATACAGATGCATAGGGACCCTCGACGGTTACTTCTCTCGGTGGCTCAAGTTACTATGTGACATTTATTGATAACTCAAGCAGGAAGGTATGGGTTTACTTTCTAAAAAATAAATCTGATGTCTTTGATACTTTCAAGAGATGGAAAGCTATGGTGTAGAATGAGACAAATTTGAAGGTGAAGTGCTTGTAGTCTAATAATAGGGGAGAGTACATAGATGATGATTTTAAGTAGTACTGTGTTGAGAATGGAATAAAGATGGTGTAGCTGATAGGATGAATAGGACTCTGAATGAGCATGCCAAAAGCATGAGGTTGCATGCAGGGCTGCCAAAGTTGTTTTGGGCTAAAGCAATTAATACAGCAGCTTATCTGATCAACAGAAGTCCATCCACACCATTAAAGTTTAAGCTATCAGAAGAAGTATGAAGCGGTAAAAAGGTTGACTTCTCGTACTTAAAAGTGTTTGGTTGTGTTTCCTATGTTCATATTGATCATGCTGCTAGAAGTAAACTTGATGCAAAATCAAAGAAATGTTTCTTTGTTGGATATGGTGGACTTGAGTTTGGTTATCGTTTCTAGGATGACCAAAATCGAAAGATTATCAAGAGCAAGGATGTGATCTTCAATGAGGTGTTCTTTATGGGAACAGAGATAGCACTGATTCCAGAAGTTCAGGTTTTGAAGTTAAGAAGCCATAGGTGATTCCATTGAAGGATCTTCCTGAAATAGAGGTGCAAAATCCAAAGGTTGAAGATCAAGAGAATATAGCTCTAGAGGGAAACCAGAGAATTCCTGCCACTACAGTCAGGAGATCTAACAAGACTATCAGACCACCGTAGAGTTACTCCTATTCTCTACATTATATTTTGCTGACTGACAGAGGTGAACTAGAGAATTATAATGAAGCTGTGTAGGCTGAAGGTTCGGTCAAGTGGGAGTTAGCCATGAGGGATGAGATAGATTCCTTAATGTCCAATTAGACATGGCAATTGACAGAGTTACCATAGGGCAAAAAGGCTTTGCAATGGGTATACTAGATAAAAGATGAATCTGATGGCAGCAAACGGTACAAGGCAAAGCTGATGGTAAAAGGCTTTCAACAGAAAGAAAGTATTGATTTCAATGAGATTTTTTCTCCGATGGTGAAACTAACCACGATTAGAATTGTACTTGCGCTAGTGGCAAATGAAGATTTGTTCTTGGAACAATTGGATGTTAAGATAGCCTTTCTTTGTGGTAATTTGGAGGAGGAGATCTACATGAAGCAACCACAAGGTTTTGAAGTATATGGTAAAGAAAACATAGTGTGTAAACTTCAGAAGAGCTTGTATGGCCTAAAACAAGCTCCCAGGCCATGGTACAAGAAGTTTGATGGTTTTATGTGCAGTAATGGTTTCTTGAGATGTCAAGAAGATCACTGTTGTTATATGAAGAATTTTGGTAACTCTTACATCATATTGGTGCTATATGTTGATGACATGCTGATAGCAAGAGGATGCAAACTCTTTAGGAGCTATCTAAGGAGTTTGCAATGAAGGATATGGGTGCTACAAAACAAATCCTTAGAATGAAAATAGCAAGGAACAGTAGTGGTCTGAAACTGTCACAGGAAGAATATGTTGAAAAGGTGCTTAATAGATTCAACATGAGCATTGCAAAGCCTATGAGTACTCCTTTGGCCAGTCACTTCAAGTTATCAAAGGAGCAATCACCGACCACGAAGCATGAGCTAGACCACATGGCCAAGGTGCCTTATGCTTCCACAATAGGCAGTCCCATGTATGCCATGATGTGTACCAGACCGAACATTGCACATGCAGTGGGAGTTGTGAGTAGGTACATGAGCAATCTAGGCAAGTAGCATTGGGAGGCAATGAACTGGATTCTTAGATATCTGAGAGGTATTGCAAGTTTAGCTTTATGTTTCAAGAAGTCAGACTTGGTATTATAGGGATATATAGATGCTGATATGGTTAGAGACAGTACCATTGGTTATGTTTATACTATAGGTGGTACAATAGTTAGTTGGGTCTCGAAGCTGCAAAAGATACTTACACCCTCTACAACAGAAGCAGAGTATGTGGCGATGACTAAAACGAGCAAGGAGATGATTTAAAGGGTGTATGGAAGGGTGTTGGGAATCGTTGATTAGAACCACTTTTATTGTAGCATGTGAGAGCTTTACACTATAGCAATTTTTTTTATTGTTATTGTAACATGTGAGAGCTTTACACTATAGCAATTTTTTTTTATTGTTACTGTAACATGTGAGAGCTTTACACGGTTCCCACCACTCAGCCAAACAACCATTTAGTTGTAGTCGTTCTTAGAAGAATTGGGTCAAAAGCAGAAAATGAATGTGCTACATAGTGACAGTCAGAGCACCATTCACTTGGCAAAAAATCCTTCATTTCATGCTAGAACAAAGCATATACAGTTGCGGTATCACTTCCTCATATCAACTTTGGAGGATGGAGTGTTAAAGCTTGAGAAGATTCTTGGGAGTCAGAATCCAGCAGATATGTTTGCCAAGACGGTTCTAATCGAGAAACTGAAGTTGTGCGCAACTTTAGTTGGACTTCTCCATGAGGCGTGAGAAGTTGTTGCCGCTGCAGTTAGAGATATGATAATTGATTAGTCTCCAAGTGGGAGATTGTTGTAGGTGTAGAGCCAAATCAACTCAACAAAAGAGAAAAGAGGAAAAAAAGGGGAAAAGGCAGTGCCCGGGCACCGCAACACCAATTTTGGGCGCCGTAGTGCCAATTTTGGGCGGCGCGGCGCTAGAGATCTACCCCTTTGTGATTTTTTGTTGCAGTCAGTATTTTTTGAAGGCCTAAAACGTGTTACTGCTAGGGTTTTCTTAATAAAGTGTTTTTTTCTCTTTTTGGGGCATTTAAATAGACATAAGGAGGCTAGGATTGAGAGTGTGACATTATTTTGTGAGTGTGAGAGCTCCATTGTTGAGAGAGAGAAAAATTCCCACAGAGAGTGCCAGATAGAAAAGAGATTTGGGAAACACAGATTGAGTGTGTGTGAAAGAAATTTCTCTTGTAATCTATATTCACCTCTTTCATCATAGTGGAATCTACAGCGGCAAAAACAGGACGTAGTCTCAAATTTGGACGAACCTATATAAAAATTTGGTATATCTCTTTTCTTCTTTCCTTTTCTGCAATTATTCATTCTTCATGGTCCTTAGAATTAGGAGGTGCCTAATTCCCCAACACAAAGATGTAAACTTACTACGAGCAATAAGGCCAAGCACTATCTTAACAACAACATATGGGATTGGGTGGTAAGGAGCCCATTCTCCCTTAAGCAAGGTCTCAGATTCAAGCATTGTGCATGGAAGAGCATTTGCTAAGAGAGTTTCCCCTACTGCAGGGACCGACCCTGCTCGAATCTGGATTAGTCGGGTATACTCCCACTAGAGTTGAGAGTGTAGGTTCGTGCCTCTAATAGTTGGTCTGGATACCAGATGGTTTACACCAAAAAAAAAAAAAAAGAACAAGCACTATATTATGTCACTATGTTTGCACTACTCTTGGCTTCGAATTTCAACTCTGTTCACAGAGGTAAGACTGATTAAGGAGAATTTTTACATGATTTTTAACCATTAAATCTTTTATCAAGTTTTATTAACCGTCGGATTACAATTTTCTTTGATCTAATGTGATCTAAGAGTGCTATCGTAAGGTATTTCTTTCATACCCTAGTACAAAATTATGGTAATATTACTCTCTTGCAATATCATTTCTTTTTATGACCTGAAAATCTGCTTAGTCTTTTAAGTTATGATAATAATTATATAATATGATGTGGATAACCTCCTCCTTTGTTTTCCTCCATTGTTTCATCCCCTTCAACCGGGTGAATTAGCAATTAGCCATAGCCAAAAGAAAAGGAAAGGAAACATGTTTCAACAAGCTCATAATTGCTTCCAAACCGTCCCACTTTCTCTGTCCCATTTTAGCACTTTCAGAACATTTTCAATCGATATATGCCTTAAAAGTGTGGCAAATCCTTTCTCACTATGATGTAGAAACATATCCACTCAATCTTCGTACGTTGGTGAACTTCCCTTGTCCGCTTAATTGAACATTAGCCCACTTTCTCGCTCAAATTATTTTGTAGAGGAACTCAACGTATGACCCTACATTCACGGGCAAACTAATAATGCTTCCCAGAGAAATAAGAACATGTAATTAAATTTTTGTGAAACAAGTCATTGATCATTAAAAAGAATAGCAGGCAAAGCCCTAAAAAATCTGGGGCACCCACCAGACAAACTCCCATATTCATGTACAAGTTTCAAGCTGAAAAATACTTCGGTATATGTACAGGAATCTCATGAGAAATGGCCTATAAGCATGGAAGCTAACCATAGCCTCAGCCAGCGACTTCCAGGACACTCTGGTTGCTTTAGACGCCTTCATCAAAGAAAGACTTTATTCAACCTTAGATGGTTTCTCATGAAAAAGACTAGCCACTCACTGAAGCATTTGAATTAACGGGTCTCTTAAACTGAACCAGGATCATTGTCATATTGTCACATCCCTCCCCACCGGCGGTTGGCGCCACGCATCTGTCAAATACTCTCTCGCAAATGACTGAGAGTTTAGTTTCCTGCATTGTCAAAGAGAAATTGTGTTAGCTAGATTCTAAACAAAAAAAAAAAGGGTTTGTGTTTGTGTGAGTGTGAGTCTTGCAAATTTACTTCTTTTAACTGCTCTCGTACAAAGTCCACTAGTTGTTGGCTAGACATACAGTCCCTAAAGAATGAGAGCAAGAAAAGTCAGCGTTCGGTCAGAGTAGCATGATAAAAAATAGCTCAAATGGAGCTAATTATATTGAATAATCGGCATGAGAGACGCCCAACAGGAAACTATTTAGAATGATGTATAAACAAAACCTGTTGAATACTACAAAATTATTCAGACATGAGAGGGAAAAATAACTCACCATATCCCATCACAAGCTAAAACAAGAAACTCATCGTCGTCACAAAGCTCAACCTATGCCAAAGGAAATTGATAAAGGAATGAATCTAAAGAATACTCCTCACTCCTGGAACGCGTTTTTTTTTTTTTTTTTGTTGAAGATAGAGGCCATCAAGAGAACACAATTTCATAAATCTTAAACCATCTCACAGTGATTAGGGAAGTGCTAATACATACAGTGTGTATGTCTGGATTTGCAGTTACAATCTGTTTTTCAGCGGGTAAGAGTTTGTTCTGCTTGAATTCCGCATCTCCTGCAACAACGCAATATGTGACTAACAATTGGAGAGGAAAAGGAAAGGAAGTACCACTCATTTTAATCTTTTCAGTTCAAGGATAAGAGAGAAACTTAAAGTACCAATAGCTCTGGTCAAGTTCAAAGTTCCATTAATCCGTCCGACTTGGATAAATCCACCAGCTTTCAGAATCCTATCTCTCTCAATCTCTAACTCAGGCTTATGATCTTTAGACAAATTATATGCCTGCAAGTAAAATCTTCATATGAAACAAGCATATGCAAACTTTTTTAGACAATAGCTAGATGCAAAACAAGTAAAAAATTCCATCACAAATTGTCCCAATTGACTCTTATTACAACAACTGCATAAATTAGCAAGGGAGAAGAAATGGAGAGGTAGCTATATGTCTAGATTTACATCACCTTGATGTTAGTGTGTGTGCTTCAATACCAATTTTTAAGTAAAACCTAGCAATTGAATGATATGTTTTTTACTTCAATAGCTCTGACAGTACACTTCAAACGGCGTGCATGTCAGACATGACCCCATACATCCATTGTTGCGTGGAGGTTATAGCTTAGGTTTGTATATAGCCACATGACAGTTGCAAAATGACTCTCCATGTCAAGTTCAAGGTGAAGATACAGGCTTCAATAGGGGATAAGATAAAAAGATTACCTGGCCATTTCTAGATATCACACAGCGAGAATCACCAGCATTTGCTACAAGAAGTTGGTTGTCTCGAATGACTGCAACGCAAGCTGTGCTTCCACAATTTGGCCCATCAAAATCAGAGTGAGGCCCCTAGTGAAAGATAAAATGCTCCACATTTCACCACAGTTTCAATAATAATGAAAAATTGTACTTACTACAGCAGTGGTGAGAGTTACATTAACAACTGCAACAAAGGAAGCATAGCTCAGAACTTTGACAAAGCAGCGTTGGGTCCAAAATATGTATCCATAATGCTTCTTTGATGCTTAAATCCGAGGGTTATAAGTGGAAAATAAAAGTAAGTTTAGACAATATGACCGTGATATGCTTATGCATGTCATTCATAGCAGCGGTGCAAAAGAAGAAAATTGAGTGTTCATTGCTCAAAGCAATCAGTATAATGTCTGCTGTGACATTACCTCTTCAGAAGACCAATCATCAGCATGGTCACTGAATTCTCCTCTCTTTTCGCCACCTCTAGGAGACCATATTAAGCCTTCTAGCACACCAGAAACTCTGTCTAGTTTATCTCCCAAGATCGCCAATTCTGTCCACCCCCTTTGTCCACGCATCATCTCATCCATTCTGCAATTCATTAACGCATAGAAACAAAGCTATTGAGCCAATGTCTACTATGTCAGACTGCAAGGGTAGGGTGGGTTGGGGCCTGGATTTGGAAGGGTTGGGGTTTGATCTTGCATTTGTAGTGAGCTGATATTTGATAATTTTTATGTCTTCCATATTTCATAAATCAGCTGAGAAACAGGAAGTTTTCAAATACAAGGACTTGTCTGACCTGAGAAAAGATTTTTGTAAAGAAGTGCCTAAATCAACAGCATATGCTTCATCTTTGAGGACCTGTTGGTGAAGGTATTTGGCACAAAACTTTGCAACTGCTTTACCTGCAAATCAGTGAACATGGCGAACACACATCATCTGACCTTTTCTTAATCTCCCCACCCACCCAATCCCACAGAAATTAGGATTTCCACAGATTATTCTTAGGACTTTAAATATATCTAATATAGACAGCTTTAAAATACGAGGTAAGAGGCGGCATATGGTCAGGTAATGGAATGAGATATGAACATTTATAGGATTAAAATGGTAAGAAGATATATGTGAACCTCCATGTCCGTCGTAAACGCCAAAAAATGAAGTTGAACTGTCCAAATTTGGATAAGCAGCATGCTGTAACACGAACAAAGTAACATAAACAAAGACAGGCATTATATAATCTGTGACTTATCTTGCCCACAAATCCATGTTCAATTCCTTATACAACATCTCCTAGCAAGGAATGCAATAATGTAAACCTATAAGATCTTCACCAACAATTGACGGATATCTTGTAGTTGTGAAAACATAAAACACAGTTGCGTCCCTTAATTTACAAGAACATATTCTCTTCAATTTATGCAGCCATTTTCTTCATATTCAGAGTAGCTCCATATCAAGGAGAGCCCAAAGTGAATCATTGATTGAAAAAAAAAAAAAAAAAACCATACAAGTAAATGTTATGATCTGCTTCAATTTACAAGGAAACAAAATTAAGAACAAATTAGGATTGACATTCTATTTTTTCCTTCCTACACTGCCATGTAGGTCCAACCAGTTCATCCCTACACTATGTAGTTCCCACCAACTAATATTTTAAATTTGATAAGTAAACACATAAATATATGAAAAGAGAACAATACTTTTTTATCTTTCATATTCATATAATAAGTAAACATGTCATAAAAAGCACGGCAAAGCCAGAAAAATATGCATACGGCGTGAATGAACTAACTATGGAGGTGAGGCAAATAAAAAGAGGTAAAAGTTTAGAAGGGAAAAAAAAAATCTAAAGATAAATGAAACATAAGTTTTATAAAATTTCATATACAAAATTAAAAGAAAACAAAAGTTAAGGGGGGCAGCCGCCCACCATCACCAGTGAGTGGCTCTGCCCCTGCTAAAAAGTATTAAGAAAGCTCACAGCATCTTCCATGGTGGCTCTCCACCCTTGCATAGAAGACAACCCATATCGAAGTCTTACGTTCTCACCATCATCTGAGGCCTTTTCTGTTTTCGGAGAGCTCAAATATATACCCATTTCTTACTGTCAAAAGATATTAAAACAAATTTTTTTTAAAAGAAAAAATAAACTATTCATTTTCAAGGGGGACATAAAAGAAAAGAAGATATACCATTAGACAACTCACATATCAAATTCACCAATTTCCATAACTGATCAAAGAGTACTTCGTTCTAGATACAATTACAAAAATTGCAAAACAGCAAACAGCAAACACAAATGGCTCCCAAAAAATAAAAATCTGCCAACTTGAATTCAATTAAATTATCTTAAAAAATAAATAAATAAATAAAAATGAAGAGTTTAAATTGAAAAAGGACTTTCTTTCCTGAATTTCATCAGCTTACAAACGGAACAGCTAATAAAAAAGAAAAAGAAAAACGATCACAGCTAAAACCAGAATCCTTAACTCAGATTTGACTATAAAGGCTCAAAATTTCAACGATTCCGATCGATTTCAACAGACTCCAAACTATTATTTTGTATCGTATGTATTTGCAATTAAAATTTCCAGAAGCAGGAGAGAAAAAAGAGAACGTACTGAAATTCAGTTGCTGGGTTTGAGCAATCCGTACAGTGAAGAGATATAAAATTCTAAAAAGCTGATGATGATGATGACGACGACGACGAAGAAGAATTATTTTGATCCATTTGCTTTGGATTTGGTTTGCAGTGATTGGTTGGTTTTTTTATCGTTCGCAAAACTAACGATCGTGGCCACGTGCCCTGCATGTGACCCTAAGCTAAACCAATTTAATTAATAAAATAATTAATTATCTTTTTAAAAATATATAAAATGTATAATTTTTTAAATACAATGAATGAAAATTTGTTTGGTTTGGTTTCTCAAAGTCAAAACCACAAACTAAACCAATTTAATTATTTTTTAAAATTTGAAGCCAAACCAAACTGATTTTTAATTGGTTTGGTTTGGTTAATTTAAGTGTTTTGATCGATTTAGTGTCCATCTCTATACAAAACCTGAAATTTACAGTTAAATATGCTCTTATGACAAAAGCACAACACCAAGAAACAACAAATATTATCTATATAAATTCTAATGAAAATTTGAGAAGAAACTGTGTTTATTGGGTTTCACAAAGAGAAGTGAGCAAAAAGGTTACACAAAATACCTTTATAAATCAACCTATGTTTAGAATTTCATATTACTTGGACAAAAAAAAAAAGTGATTCAAGGAACGGAAACCAAATTGACGAGTGAGGGTAGTCGAGTTGATTGTAAGTCCTTCTACCGCAATCGTAAGTTAAGGTTGAGTTGAATCCTACTTAAAATAATGGTCCCTTGTATCAAAAAAAAAAAAAGAAACCGAACTTAAAAATTATCAAACAAGATAAACACATACTATTCAAGTGTAATAACTTCCTAACCTCAATAGCAGATAAATAAATGAATAAATAAATAAAAGTTGTGTGACTCTGAGTGACCAAATTGGGATTATCAATAATTTATTGGAAACAACAAATAATATACTCACAAACGGTTTTTTGGTGGCTTGTTTCTTAAACTATGCTTTTCAATCATCGATAAGCAACTTTTGCTATACTCTTTCTAAGAAAATCTTTTTCAAGGTTATTCTAAAAATAAAAAATAAAAAATCTTCTCAAGATTAAAAACAAGGATAAAATACTTTCGAATAAAAGAAAATAAAATAGATACTCTTTTTTTTTGCTTTAGCTTCAAATCTTTACAGCTTTGTGTATTTTTTTCTTTAAGATAATCTTTGGGCTAATATTAGCAATCTTAGAGATGTTTGTTGTGTATTAAAGTTTTCAAAGTAAATGACATGATAAATGATGTATCAATTTTTAATTAATTCAAATATAATGTATTATAAATTCATTAATTAGAAAAATAAAAACTCACTTACTAAAGTACACAATAAAAAAATGATGAATACTGAATAGCTTGAGATTTTTTAAGTATATTTGCCATACTGCCAATCAATTATCTTTCTCTTTTTTCTTTTTTTTTTGTCTTTTGGGAAAAAGCCTAATCAATCCTTGAGACTTTAGAGAAAGGGGAAAATGGAAATGTGACTCTCGTAAGTCCCAATCATATATTGTTTTGTTGATTGCTGAAGTTGAAGGTGGCAAAGTGAGAGGAAAGAAAAAAAGCCAAGGGACTTTTGAAGATAAGATTGAATTTTTGGCACTAAGTGTTTGTTTGTCAGGAGTTAAATATGAAGACCAGAGGGAAAATTTGCTATATGTAAGACTTGCATATATAGTCAAATTACCTTTTCATCCTTATTTTTAAACTAAGAGAGTATTAATTAATTGATAAGATAGTCATTTGCATTTCATTTGCCTTTTCCTTTTTTTGGGCTAATAATGGCAGTCATTTTCTTGATCACTCAATTTCACTTCCTTTTATGTATTAAATAAGATGGACAGTGTTTGAAAATAAAGTTAAAACTTAAAGTTTGAATTTAAATACTGTAGCATTTAAGAGCTTTATATTATAGTAAATTTTTATTTTTTATTGTAACATATGAAAGTAAATTTTTATTTTTTATTGTAACATGTAAAAGTTTATATTTTATACTATAATAAATTAAAACTTAAAGTTTTGACTAACTTGTTAAACTATGCCAAAAAAAAGTCAAACATTCTCTCTTATTGTCTCTCTCTTTTCCTTTCCCTCCTGCCAAACGTTTGTACGTCTTAAACCTCACTATCGTCTATGGGCTGGGTTGCCTTTTTTCTGCCCATCCCTATGAACCCAACTCAGAGGATTCATTTGGGTGTTTACTGCTATGGGTTTCGTTATGAGGCCACACTTTCCCTGCTCACGAAGAGACAAGTTTTTGGGCCCTTACACCCAAAATTGATTGGGGGCTTTAAAAGAAGAGAAGTAAAAATTACGAGACACAACAGGAGAGAACTGGAATTAAATTTTAGCAAAATTTTTAAAATAATAATAAAAATTCCACAGTACTTATAATAATGATATCATATTTTATTTTTTATATAATTGCACAATAATTGTTTTAATAATTATAAAATTTTGCCATTCTTAAAATATTCTGAAAAATTCAGTTATATTTCTACTTCACTAGAGATACTCGTGGTTCTTAAGGAACCGATAGCCAAAAGGGGAGTTGATCTCCTCGCAGTGGTGGTACAATGGTTTAAGTAGCTCCTAAGCCACATGGGGAGGGAGGGAGAAGAAGCCTTAATAGTATTTTTGTTACCACCAGTGGTGGTGGTGGAGCTAGAATTTTCTTTTAAGGGGGAGGGGCATAAGATAAAAGCGTGAAAAACTTTAAAAATTATCATTGTAATCATCTCTTAATATTATAAAATAGTTGACAAGATATACATATTCAATTTGTTTTTGTTATTTTTTTTATGTGAATGTAAAATTTTCTTAAAAGTTTAGTTTTTTCTTGATTTACTATTCTTTTTGAGTCTAGTTTAGTAAAAAAAAAGATAAAGTAGAACACTTTAAAAAAATGATTTTGATAGGGTAAAGTTGATAATAAATTATTTAGGAAGGACAAAAAAAAAAAAGTATTTAAAATGGTTGAATGAAAAAAGAGGTTTAAATAGAAACACATTTAAGAAAAATTATTTCAGTAGGACAATTAGGAAAATGTATTTATGAAGGTCTCATTTCAAAAAATATTTTTTTAGAGAATAAAAAAAAAACTTAAATAAAGGTACATTTACGAAATATTATTGTAATGGGGGCAAATTAGGAAAAAAAAAGTTAACGTCGCATATAAAAAAATCTAATAGAAATAAATCAAAGAACATATTTTTTTGGATGAGAGGTGCATAGATAAAATTTTATGGATGAGAAGAGGCATATATAAATTTTTATGAATGCAAATAGGACAATTATGGAAAGTACTGAAAAATTTTTAGACAAAAACATAAATTTTCAAAAAAGCGAGAGCCATCACTCTGTCCGTCCCTGGTTGCCACAATGGTATTATTTTCACACTAAAGCATCACAGTATTATTTTCACGCTATAAAAAACAGAGTACTTACATTACTAAAATTCTTTTCTTTTTTTTTTTGTTTGCCATCGTATAATCTATATGTTAAAGGGTGTTTAACAGACTAATTTAAACTTTAAAATTCAAATCGTAAATTATTTAAAGCTTTTACACATTACAGTATAAAGTAAAAATACACTAAAGTGTAAAGCTCACACATATTACAATATACGATTTAAACTCTAAAAGATTGGACTTTTTTTTCCCCAAAATACCTTAATTTATTGAGTAATTTACATAAAAGATCTCTTAACTATTTAGTAGGTGACACTTGGTGTTTTTTTTTTTAATTTTAACAAAACATCTTCTTAACTTACAAACCCCTGACAATTAACTAGCTTCTATCAAAATCGTTAAAAACTTAAACGAAATCATGTGTATGCAACTCACATGGCTTGTTTTCTGATAAAATTACTAAAATATCCTCGCTACTAATATTCAACTGATTTCTCTTTTCATTTTGACTTTTTCTTTTTCTTTGAATTTAAAAAAAAAAAATCTCAATTAAGGTTAAAGGATTTTACATTCAGCAAGCCAAAGGAGAAAAAAGAGAGAAAAAATCAGCTCTTTCAATTATGTGAGATGCAGTAGGGAGAAAACTTTAGCCTTTTGTCGATTCTAACGGTGGCTTCGATCTCAAGATGACGTGAGGGAGAGGGGGCTATTTCTTCCGATGATGCTAACGAGATCTGTGTGGCTGAGTTTTGGTTCGTGAAGATCTAGGCTTGCGATGTGGTTGTGACGGGGAGGGCTGCGAGGTGGCAGAGGGAGAGGTCACAGATGGCTTCTTAGGGGAAGTGGGCTTGCTGGGTCTGTCGCTCGAGATGGAAAGGATTGGAGGGCAGTGGGTTTCACTCAAGAGGGAGGGGAGGGATTGCAGGGTCGTGGCTCTTTTGAAGGTTCCATGGCTAATTTTCGATCTCGGATGTACCCACTGCATGCTTAAAAGCTTTAAAAAATTAAAGTTTCATGTCCACACCAACTGATTCGTAATATTCTTTCTCCTACCCTACTTCTTGCAAATTAGTCAAACGTATTCCAAGCTACAATCTGTTTCACAAATTGTCTTTTCTCTTACTGCTTGCAAGTTGATTTAGGTGCTTGATGGATTTTTTTGTTGAGTAAAGTACTTAATGTATATGATTTTAGGTCAATATGATAACAATAAAGGAGATGAAAAAATGGTCTCAATTTTCTTCTTTTAATTTTATTTTTCTTTTTTGCTTTGTATTAGAAGAGAAGGCTCCTTTTTTAAACCCCAAATTCATGTAAGAGGCTTGAAAATACGATTATACCCTCTCAAAACTAGCCATGTGAGGTGCACACACTTGATTCTATCAAGTTTTCAACGGATTTTAAAGAAAGTCCATTAATTACTAAGGGTTTAAGAGTTAAGAGGTTAATTTGTTAAAATTAAAAAAAAAAGAGGACCAAAATATCACTTATTAAAGGGATCACCAGTGTAAAATCTCTAATATATTTTGAAAAAATACTACCAACACTCTTTTTTAAACTCATTTTTACACTATTTACATTTGTTGTGTGATATGTAAAATTTACTATTTTATTTTTTATTTAAATAATAATTTATTATATCAGTAGATTTTATGTGTCAGATTTTGAATATAACAAATATAAACGTAGATTTTGAATGTAAAAAGTGTAAAGAAAAGTGAGAGAGAAATTACTATTAGCATTTTTCATTATTTTGTCAGTCTCAGTCGATTTGCCTAACTGAGGTTGTTTGCCTGTTTTTTGGCAATTGGCACTATATGTGGGTTCAAAGTATCTATCTTTCTTGGGTAAATAATAATAGGTTTTATTCAGCCAAAAAAAAAAGAAAAAAAATCTACTAATCTACCCGGCTTTGACTCAACGTCATCTCGACGTCACGCATAAGGAAGGGACTTGGTCTTTGGTTAAAGGGGCTTCTCCTCCACGTGGGGAGGTGGGAGAATAATAATGCCTATCTCCCAACAAAAACATAAAAAGTTTCAACCAACAAAGATAAAAATAAAAAACTTAAAATCAAGGTTCATTGGAAGACCACCAACCCCAAGAGGGTCAACCGGTGGCAGTTTTTTCCTTGCCCCCAACTCCTCATATAATCGCAGCTGTGGTTTGACATTATCACCATTCACCAACCAACCAATTTTATACAATTTCTTGATTTGATAACGAATAGAAATATTACATCCTCCATTTTGAATCGTCAAACTTTAACAAGGTTTGGTAAGCTTTGGATAATGATGTAGCGTAATTTGACGTTCAGAAAGCACACTCCAACAGAAATGCTCTATTATAATTAAACGCTGACAAAAGATTAGCTAAGGTGTATGTATGTTTTGTGTATTTATTTTCTATAAGAGCATTTTCAATATAATCCTAAATTGACATTTCAATAGCAAAACACTTCAATACTATTAGCATATGGTAAATTTAATATTTTGATCCATATTTTTGTTTTTATAATTTCAACTCTCTCATTTTTTTGATTATTTTAATATTAAAAAGTTTACTTTAATTTACAAGTTTCAAGTTTTTATAATTAGAACAAAAGACTAATATGACATTTTAAATAGTGTTATATATTGGAGCATAAAATAGAAAAACACATTAAACGTGTGATTTTTGGTGATAAATATATAGGATGTTTGACAACTTCAGTTTCAACAAAAATTTTGGTTATTACAGCGTAATGCTATAGGATTAAGAAAAAGTGAACTATAGTGTTAAGTTCTCATATGCTACAATGTTTTAAACTATTAATTCTAACAATACTTTTCAAACACCCTAATAATATTGACATTAACACTTGTATTGAATATGATCTGTCTTGTCTTAAATTATCCCATCAAATTTAACGGTCTAACTTTCGTGTCTCATTGACGATGAAGAATAGATTTTTCATTGAACAAAAACCAAGCAAGCGTTGGCTCTTGAACTCTCAGCCTCTTGGTTAAGCAGACCAAAGTGAAAAAGCAAAAGAAAAGCATGTTAAGCAGCAGAACAAAAACCAAGAAAGCATTTGGTTCTTATTCTCTCAAGTCTCAACCTCTTTGGTTAAGCATCTCGAGAAGAGGCACCCCAAAAAAAAAGACAATTTTTTAGTGAAAACTAAAAAAGTATCCATCGGTAGATATTCATTTTTAACCATCAAATCTATAAGACAAAATAATTTTAATTAGATCTAATAGTTTCAAAACGTGCACCATTATTACAAATCTCCCATTCGAAAATCCCAAAAAAACAATTATGTGAAACAGGGGGTTAAATTGTCACCTGCCTGCTTACCTGCGCTCTTATTTATACTAATAGAATACATATACATAGATATATTCTTTGTTAGAAAAGAGACTTTCTAGACTTTAAAAATTAACACGACGGCCATATATTTTTTGTTGTATAAGCACATAACAGTAAAAATTGATTGATGAACCTCAAGTTGGCATTGAAGACAGACACGACGTGCGTGCAACAATATTCTATTGAAAGAAAATCAGGTGGGGTGATCAGATACTCGAAGCTAGTGGTTAATCATCACAACACCATATATAATTTTATTATGTTGTGCAGGGGCTTTCCTTTGAGTAATCCGTATTTTTTCTTTGTTTGCCAACTTGTTTATAAAGACAAAGGATCAATCCCTTTCAGTCCCACATATGACATAAAAATAAGTTAAATTACATTTATTACTTGGAAAACTGACTTTATTATAAAGATATAACAAACAATAACTTATCTTTCTTATACTTATATTAGACCTTTTCTAAATTATTATTACACAAAATGAATAAAAAATAAATACGATAAGAATTTTTATTTTATTTCTATGTCTAACTATATAATATAAATGAAATACAAAAAATGTTGTTAGTTTTATAGGGTCATGGTCTCAACAGATACAAAGTTGTAGGGCTATAAATCAAGTGAATCCTACATTTTACTTTTGTGTGAATAATGAGGTTGCAGTTTTGTAAAGCTAAATAAAACACTTCCAGAAAAATTAAAGGCAAACTGAAGTGAATAATGAGGTTGCATTTTTGTAAAGCTAAATAAAACTCTTCCAGAAAAATTAAAGGCAAACTACTTACAGCCGGGATGTCTACTATAAAACATTGTCATTGACAACTTTATATAGGATGTTTGGTACAGTGGTAGGAACAATTGATTAGAACTGTTTTTATTATAACATATGAGAATTTTATACTGTAGTAACTTTTTTTTTACTGTAGCATGTGAAAGCTTTACATTGTTCATAATTGAGTTAGTGGTGTAAACCACCCTCGCTAAACACCCTGTTAGTTTAAATTACAAAATTGTGTGGTTTAAACAAATTTATTATTGTTTCTTAAACAAAATTTAAATTTCAAACCTAACTTTAAATTCAACTCTTGATTTGAATTGCCTACTTAAACGCCTGTAAAAAAAAAGTGAAAGAAAAAAAATATATAAAATAAGGAATTCCGTAGGGCGTTGATCAAGAGTTGGTGCGCTCTTTTCAGGTCACCGTCTCACCAACTTCTCCTTCTATTTTTTTATTCCGCAGTCTCTAATTTTCATATTTCCCTTGTATTTTATTTTTGTTTTCCTCCTTCCTTCTGGATGGACACTGCTACTGTGCTGTTTTCCACTTGTTTAAAAATCCAAAAAAGTAAAAATACATGTCAAAGAAAATGATGACCTGGCAGATAAATACAGAGCAACAATGGTTGGCGAGGTAGGTTAGTGGACTAGAGTACCAGAAACTTGCATGGGGTTGAGTGTGGCATGTTAGTATAAAACTGTGATGAAAATCATCATCACCTAGGATCGTTCATGTCAAATCATCAAGAATATTAATAAGATATGGAAGCTAACCTGAATCCATGGATTGAATGTGATTCTTGAGTCTCTTTGGTTGAGGATCTTCCAAGTCTGGTACGTAAATCCTCCTATCAGAATGCTCTGTAATCTCTCTGTAGATGGGTAACAGAAAAATAATGTACTTACTGACTTGGGGACCACAACCCCTTTATATAATTGCTAAACCCTAGCAATTATCCTTAATTACCAATTTAGCCCATCATAAAATTAGTAATTTCCCTTTTGGTCTCTACACATAGGAGACTCACACTTAATGATGCATTAAAAGCCCAAAACTCAAATTGATCACTTTTAATTGGGCAACCTTATTGATAGCATTTAATTCACATTTATTTAATATATTGACCCATAATTGGATTTTGATCTAACATGGCATTCGTTTTATAATGACCCAAGTCCTCCTTTTTTGCCTTCTTTAAGACTCGATCGATTCCACTTCACCAACCCCAAATCCATCCAAACCCAGAAAATATTTTCCCCTCCCAAGTTCATACTCTTTTTTATTTTTTCCTCTGCAGTTCTTCTCTCTCTGGTAATTTTTCTCATTCTTCTTCTTTCAATTCTCTTTTGTTCAGCTCTTTAATTCTCTGCTATTATTTTTTCATATACATACATAAATAAATATATATCGCGTACGAAAATTGCGCAAAAGCATGCTTTTATTCCTTGTTTATAGTCCATGATGCTTTTTTATGTTAATGTGTTTAATGTTTGTGCATTGAGATCTGGGATTATTCATGTCCAATATATCCAAAATTATTTTCACAAACACTGTTTCAATCCCTCTCGCATATATTTTAAGAATTTCAATTTATTTCTTCAAAAATGTTGGGACATGACTTTCTTTATCATCCCTTCAATTACACCGTTTAGGAACCTTTATTTTACTTTCAAAGATCTAGAAATGTACAAATGTGTAATGATTATCTCTTTTTCATTTCCAAAGTTTCAATGTACTAATGATGTAGCAATAAGGAGAAGAAAAAGAAGAAATTGATATGCAGCAGCAAAAGAAGAAATAAAAAAAAAACTATTATTCTTGATTCGAATTAGAGAGTTTATAAAAACAGGCCAACCGCTAATTTCCAACGTGTAAAAACGTTGTGATCATAATTATAATTTGTTCATTTGTTGGTTAGCTTTGCTCAGTCTCTTCTTCTTACCAATCATCGCTGTTGACCTGTTTTTGTTTGGGTTCAGGTGGGACCCACGTAACGGCAGAGAAGTAAGCAAGTAAGAAAAGATGACGATCAGCATCAATGTGAAGGAATCAACGATGGTGAGGCCAGCGGAGGAGACGCCACGTCGCAGGCTTTGGAACTCGAGCCTTGACCTGGTGATCCCCAGCATCCACACTCCTAGCGTCTACTTCTACCGCCCCACCGGCTCAGCCAACTTCTTCGACGCCGCCGTCGTGAAGGCCGCCCTGAGCCGCGCCCTCGTCCCCTTCTACCCGATGGCCGGCCGCCTCCGCCATGACGACGACGGCAGGATCCAGATCGACTGCAACGCCGAGGGTGTCCTCTTCGTCGAGGCTGAGACATCCTCTGTTATCGATGATTTCGGCGACTTCGCCCCCACGCCGGAACTCCGCCGACTCATCCCCACCGTTGATTACTCCGCCGGAATCTCTACGTATTCTCTCTTGCTGTTACAGGTACGTGTATGTATAGCATTTTGCATGAACTTATAAAAAAAGATAAAAGAATAACATAAATTATCTGAGGCAATTTCCTCATTCTCAGATGGTACGAAATGTAACTTTTTCGAGACAAATTAAAGTAAATAAACAGTTTTAAAATATTTGTAGTAAATATTAAATTTATAGTATAAATAATTTATTTATTTTTTTGTCTACTATGTAAATAATTTTTATTTATATTAAATGGATTTATGGTATAAGTAATATATTTACCTCATTGTTTATAATATAATGCTTGTTATTTACATAGTAAATAAGTTATTTATAGCATAAATTTATTATTTACTACAAATATTTTTAAAAACCTGATATTTATTTCAAAAGATTCAAAAATCAAATATTTTTCTCATTACTACTTTTTCGGTGGCTATTAAAAATTTACAACAGGCAGATATCTATTTTTCAATTGTTAAGCGTGTGCTTGGGAGAGTAATTCTATTGTAGGAGAATTAACTATATTAGTTGTTTTTATATTTTAGATTTATTTTATTATTAGTTTATCGTCATTTGTCTAATTAGCCGTTTAATATAGTGAATGTTTGTTATTGTTTTGTTATAGGACAATAAATACCATCATAAACTAATTGCAATAAAAATTATAATATATTGAGTATTTTTTTTAGTAAGGTAATTTTCATTAAAACTAAGACAAATAAAAAATAAGACTCAACAAACTACCCAGGTTGGAAGACTTCAACCCCCTGAAGACTGGGACTGAAAATAAGTATCGAGACTCAGAGAAGAAAAGCTCGTTCAATATAACCAAAAGAGCTCACCTAAAACTCATTTTTAAAACCCGCATCAATCGACGAGAGAGCCCCAATGACCAAAGCCAAACCCTACTCAACAAGGGCACCTAGCCCAACTTCTAGACACTTTTCGTCGTTAACAGACAGAGGAGACTTAACTAAACTTGGAAGAGAGCAGTCCTCTTCTATTATTACACACAGAACATAACAGTACCAAAAACCAAAATATAAATAAACAGAATATATTGAATATTGAATACAAGTTTGAGTGTTTTCTCTCTATTTTAGAGGTTTCTCCCTTTTTGAGAGGTTTTTTTTAGGTGGGTTTTTGAATTCTCAGTCTGGATTAGGCCGATAAAATCTTGTTTATCAATTCCCCTGCGTCAAGTTCTAATTTTTTTTTTCAGTTTAAACTAAAACTATTATTTGGCCTATTCATGGTTTCAATTATAAATTATGGTTTAAACATTTTTTTTGTTCATACTAACTAAAACTTACCAAACATGAGTTCAAATTATAAATTGTAGATTAAACTTTTTTTGTTTTAATTAATATTGATTCTAACTACTCTACATATAAAAAAAAAAACAATTTTAATTGTATTCAACGGTTTAAAAATTGTATACTAGCAAGGGGTTTCACAAGAGAAAGACCTATTTACCTAATTGTGATTTTCTTTGTGGTTGTTAATTTGTTTGAACTTTGAAAGTGATTGGGGTCGTTTCTGATGTTGACCTGATATTTTTCACTGTTCTTTTTTTTTTAGAATTGGTTATTTATTTTACATTGGGGTCAACCGTGATTTCAAATTTCTCTTTTGGTATGGAAATTCAAATAATGTTGATCGGGGTTGATTTGGTAAACTCAAACATGTTAAGCTTCATATATTACTAGAAAAGCCTATAGTGTATATCTTCCTATTGCTACAGTTCTTTAATAGTTTAAATTACTCTCTCAAATACCCTATTAAGCTTAATGTGTTGTTTGACAAACTCAGTTCTAACTAATCAATTCTTACCAAATAGTATAAGTTCTCATGTCTTATAATGTAAAACAACAATATACTACAATGTAAAACTGTTACATGCTATTGTATTTTTAGTCCTAACTATTGGTTGCAACTTACTTCTCAAACTTCCCAAACAGTCATTAAAAATTTGACATTCATATGCTATCAAAATTTTCCATTTAACTCCAGTAACAATAATTATATTATAAAATTTTCCATAGAGATAATATCTATAATTATTAAATGTTACAGGATACACTTTACTGTTTTAAAACCTACTGCAACAACCAAAAATATTATGTTTAGAAAATTTATTATAAAATATAAAAAATTTTCATATGCATTTTTGGTTGTCGGTTTTGGAACACGAAACGGATAACCAAACCAAACAAAAAAATAGTGGCCAAAACTGACCAATAATTCAAAAATTAATTAATGGCTTCTTCTTCTTTAATTTTGATGGGTCTGATTTCCGTGATTTGTTGGTTTTTTTTTTTGGAACATAACAATTAATTCCTTTCCTTTTCCTCTCATACCAAACAAACATGTCTTATCAAAACAAACAAACAGATTTAAGTTACAAATTCATTAATCCTCTTTCTCTCTCTCCCTCGTTGCACTATGCCCCTACCAAATAAGAGCCAAAAGTCAAATGCGTGCTTGAGTTTGCCAAGTATGTCTTGCGGATGTCTTTGGTAGGAGGGCTGCATGGAGGGATAGATTAGGCCGGATTGGCAGGAGGGGTTACATGGAGGGATGGATTATAGCGAATTGGTTGTAGTATACTTAAATTTAGGAAGGATTATTGGGCAATATACTAGAAATTTTCTTGTTTGGTAGTGGTAGTAGTTTAACACTTTAATCAAAGTCTAAATGAGGGAAAGGAGTTTGATTAAAGGTAAAAAGTGGAATGAATGCAAAGAGATGAGATTCTTTCCACACAAAAAAAAAATAGAGATTTTTAGAAGAAGATGTGATTATGAGTTATGTGATAGGAGATAATAGGAAGAAGGAATAGGTAAGGAAAAAGGGCTTATTGAGTTTAAATTATTATTTTCAATCCATCAAAAAGTCAAGTGATTTTAAAGAGGAAACTAGTTATTACTTGCTTCCACAAAAAAAAAAAAAAAACCTAGCTATTACTTGCATAACACTAATTTTTCTTAAAGACAAAATAATTCTAGTTATTGGATAAAATAATCAATGACATAATTTTATTTTCTTTTGGTCATAGGGGAAGATTATGGTTCCAAAATAAATTAATCTCTACTGTTTTAAGAAATCAATTAGTCTCTTTTTTAGGAATTGATATGGATTAAATGTCATTTCATTAATCATTAACCATAACATAAAATTTTTTGATACAAAAAGAGCATTTTTAGTATTTTAATGTGAAACTTAAGTCTTTAGTCGGAGTCAATTAACAGTGGAGAGTATTTATACTTTTCTTAAACGGTTAGGATACGTTGACATTATTTATTTTTAGTAAAGAAAATGCCTATGTAATTTCAACTGAACACTTAAAGTGTCAATAGTTCTCCCTTGTTCATTTTTTCTATCCCTTCCCTTACATATTTAAATTCCCCTTTTTTAGTTTTTCTTTTTTCCCCTCTCTCCAAAGCTATTACAGGGCCATCTTCTGATGAGTTGTAGTTTCTTCGTGCAATTATAATACTGTCTCTCCTATATTTGGCTTTTAATTTCATGTTCTAAATGAGATTATTTACTTATTTTTATATTATAATAATTTTAAATCTAATAATAACCTTTTTTTCTTCATACACACTAAAAAAAAAAAGGGCCCCATGATTTTCTTGGTTTTATAAAGAAATGGCTTATACTGAAAGATGGTGTTTGGCTAAGGGTAGTGTGAACCACAAACTCAGTTATAAACAGTGTAAAGCTCTCACATGCTACTATAAAAAAAAATTACTACAGTATAAAGCTCTTACATGCTATAGTAAAAACAGTTCCCACTGCTAGCCAAACACCCTATTAGAGGTATACCCAAGATCAGTTTTCTGTGAATATGAATATCAATATTGGAATTATTGAATTATGAAATCCAAGCATAAAATGCCACATAACTATTTGTAATTAATTACTATTGTCGACAAAAAACTTGAATTTTCTTCATATGAATATTATAGTAATTTTATAATCAAGAGTCAATTATTCCTCTTCATTTTCTTCCTATACCAAACAATGAAAAGGACAACCATAACCCCCTCTCTTTCGTTTTTATTTTTATTATTTTATTTTATTTTTTTAGTGTAGAAGCAATAAATTTGGTTTGACAACAACACGATCTAAAATTAAACGGTACCAAGTCCATTGAAGATGGTAACCTGATAATCCTTGTTTTCTAACCACTAATTTCAAATTTGGATAAAGTTTTTGCTCCTGCCAAGCCATTTGTTTGAACTACAGAAAATGATCAACGGTTCATAGACTATTACTCTGTCTTATACCACACCTATAAATAGACAGATTATGCCATATGACTTGACTTGTTAGGTGACCCGTTTCTTGCCCTTATATTGCCTTTTAATATTTAAGAAATAAAAATGAAAGAATTTAATTAAGATATGATGATTCAAACATCATGTGTAGTCTTCTTGATATCCAAACATAAAATTCTCCAATTTTAGTTAATGTATATGGTACTTTGTGTTCTTGTTGGCTGAATTAGCTTAAGTTAAGGGGTTCTTGAGTGTTTGATCAGCTTACCACATGTGCTTTTTTTTTTTTTTTTCTTTTTTTTGGATTGTAATCTCTATAGGTTACTTACTTCAAATGTGGCGGAGTATCACTTGGTGTCGGCGTGCAACACCATGTCGCAGATGGTTTCTCCGGTCTCCATTTTGTGAACACGTGGTCCGACATGGCTCGAGGTCTTGACCTTACAATTCCACCTTTCATAAACAGGACATTGCTCCGTGCTCATGATCCTCCCCGTGTTGCCTTCGAGCATATTGAATACAAGCCTGCCCCCGCCATGAAAACTGCTCACCAAACAACTGACTCCCAACCTAATCCAGAGACCGCAGTTGCTATATTCAAAATGACAAGGGAGCAAGTCAACACCTTGAAAGCCAAATCCAAGCAGAACGGGAACACAATCAACTATAGCTCATATGAGATGTTGTCAGGTCATGTGTGGAGATGCGTGTGCAAGGCACGTGCACTCCTCGAAGACCAAGAGACCAAGTTGTACATTGCCACTGATGGAAGGTCTAGGCTGCAGCCCCCACTCCCACCGGGTTACTTTGGCAATGTGATTTTCACAGCCACACCGATGGCTATGGCTGGTGACATCCAATCAAAACCAACGTGGTACGCCGCAAGCAGGATCCACGACACATTGGTGCGAATGGACAATGAGTATCTAAGATCAGCCCTTGATTACCTAGAACTTCAGCCTAATCTAACGGCCCTAGTCCGCGGGGCCCACACTTTTAGGTGCCCTAATCTGGGGATTACTAGCTGGGTTAGGCTACCAATACATGATGCTGATTTTGGTTGGGGTAGGCCAATTTTCATGGGACCAGGTGGAATTATGTTTGAGGGGTTAGCTTTCATGTTACCTAGCCCAACAAACGATGGGAGTTTGTCAGTGGCAATTGGTCTTCAACCTGAACACATGAAGGCTTTTGAGAAGCTGTTGTACGACATATGATGGAAAGAGCTCGTGCCTGAGAATTTTAATTAGTCCCTATATTGATGGGATGAATCAATATACCGAGGACTTATTTTATTTTTCAGGTTTGGCATAAATTTTTTTTTCTTGTGTTTTTATTTTGCTTTGTTTCAATCATTTTCCTATTTTGTGATAATCGGGCCCCCAAAATGACTTGGGTCGAATTAGTGTTGTATGTTATATCGGGACTTTTAAACGATGATAAGTAAGACTAATTTCAATTTGCAATGATGATAATGTTTTTGTTTTTGTTTTTGTTTTTTTAGTATTAATTACGATTATCATATACGATAGTGTTGTCAGATGCTACCCACATTTTCTTATTGGGATACAGAAGTTGATTTTTCTGATTAAAAAGGGTTTATAAAAGTATAGGAATTATTTTCTAGGGTATGATGAATTTTTTCGAGCATAAGATAAGATGACATCATACCTTTTTAAAATAAAAAGTATAAATTTAATGAAGGATGATGAAATTCTGGGCAGTAAAATTGTACAATTAAGACATGTCTTTGTTTTCTACCATAAATTCTCTTTTTTTAAGGAGATAATCTTCTTTCCTTTAGTTTTATTTTTATTCCCATGATAAATTTAGACAGAGAGTATCTTAATACTGATACTAAAATATATTAATAAATAAATATTTTACAAATAGCAAAATTTAAAATCGATATAATAGTTTTATGTAATTATGTAGCATAAAAAGTGACAATCATTGTAATAATTACATCGTATTTATGTTGTTTTTTAATTTAAAAAACTGTTATATTTCGATTTTGATCTGTTAATTGTTCCTTTCATGCAATGTAATTCTTAAAAATTTAATTACCCAAAATAATCATTTGACAATGAAGACTTCTTATTTAAATGTCTTCAGTTTGGATATAAAGTGAATCAGTCTACTTTAAGGAAGTTATAAAATATAATGGTCATACGCCTAATTTTAAGGGGTGATTAATAAAAGATACGGAATTTTTATGGGCCGTATTGTTTTATTTATTTTTGGTTTTTGTAAAAAGTTGAAAATGAGAATATTTTAAAAAAATGTGTTGGGCTTGTTTTGAAAATTGTGTTTGATTAATACTTTTTGTCATTTTTAAGATTAGGTGAGAAGAATGAAAATGCATGTGGTTTACCTGTTTTTAAAATGATCGTTTTTAAAAAATTTTATAGGTAAGGTTATCAAATCAAATCTATTTATAATTACTGTTTTCAATTGATTAACACATTTACAGTTATTTTTAATGATTTCCCTACCGTCCTCTTCTTTTGTGAATTAATTTTTTAAGAAATTGCAATTACACTTAAATGATGAATTACTTGTAAAGACAAGAACTGCTAATACAATGGAATCACCTCTCTTTAATGAACCGTACATTACAAATAAAATTATGAATAATATATATTAATACATACATAAATCTTTTTATGTCTATTCTTAAATAATGGTAATGTGCCTATATTTGATCAGTTAATTGGTCTCTAAACTCAGACATATATTGCCTCATCAGTAGCAGTAGCACCAAATAATCCGTATGTCTTGTACGTCATTATGTTGCTACCGTCGTCTTCGTCTTTGACCTTCAATTGCTTCAATTGGCTAGTCCACATTGTACATTGCGAAGAAAAGATCATTAAGTGTGTGTGTTTTAATTAAATTATTAATTACACAACATGCAATGATATTTGTGCTTGTTTTTTTGATGGGTAATTATCATAAGTTTAAGGATGAAGAATCGTGCTTTAAGAATACCAAAGCACCTCTCTATGCAATTGCGCAAAAAAGAATGTCAGTAATTAGACAATTCCTAAGGCCCTTTGGACCCTTGGATTCTTGAAACTGTTGCAGGTGGTATCTCTTACTACGATAAAGTGCAAGAAATCCTTGCACATTGCTATACCCTGAATCGACAATATAATATTGATTATCTGGCGGGCGCCTGAAACGTTTTCCTAGTCTACCAGTGCATGTTGAAGCACTCTAGAATCAGCAGCTATGCCCTCCCATCCGCTATAGACAAAAGTGAACAATATGCCTAAGTTACGAGCTGCCATAACATTTTGCGTGCACACATGTCGCCTTCCTCTATACACAGTTTGAAGGGCAATTGGAATGACAACTTGAATATGTGTTCAGTCAATGGCATCAACATAGTCCTATATAACAAAGTATTAGTATAACAAATAATAATACATTCTCGTCCACTAACAATGCAACTTAAATATTAATATACCTTGAACCATGGCCAGTATTTGTTGTTCTCTCTTATTTTCAAAGATATGGTGTTGTAGTCAGGTTTCAAGATCACTTCCAAAGCCAATGCACACATAGCATTCAACATCTCCCCAAAATGCCGACTAACTGTCTCCCCAGAGTGTACAAACCTATCTTAGATTTGCCTATTTCGATCGGAATAAGAAATGGTTCTTATAAACATCATCAACAATTCTTATATTATTAATCTATTTGATGGGTATAGGTTATGCTATTGAATTAGTTCTACAATTGCTAAAAATAGTTCTCTACTCATGTGGCACATCTCGTATAACTCATTGTTGTCATTTAACAATTACTCCAACACGTATTCGCATCCTGTCAATACATTAGTGCGCAGAGTATGTCTGTTGGTGTAATTGATATTTGCCGTTACTATATCTATGTCTTAATTAATTTTTGCATATTCCTCACTACAGATTTCAAGCATCATTGCATAATCTTCATTAGTACTTGATAAGACACAAGACATAATTATCTTAACATATACGAATACATTATTATGCTAGTATGACTTAAAAACAATACGTGAAAATTAGTAAAGCACGAATAACAAGTCCACATAATGTGAACATTAGTA